>OX608074.1:131222602-131487117 GCA_951509635.1 Eupeodes luniger
GTGGTGGGCCCGCTGGTCTTGGAGGTTTAACTGTGAAATATGATTGTAGGTCAATACTATATGTTAACAAACTAAAGATTTTATGAACTTACCCTTTCCACCTGTTGCGGTTTGTTCGAGTTCGTTTGGAGTCTGCTCAAATTCAGCCCAATCTCCTTCAATAGGACCACTTACTGCTACTGGTACAGGAACCTGTGTGATTACTTTGACTTCTTCCTTTTTGGTCAGAGATTCTGCAGCTAATTCTGCAAATTCATCGTCTTCCTCGTATTTCAAAACATCGAACTCAGCGACAATATCACTGGGTGGTAGATCTTCAGCACCCTCTGCTGGCTCACGTTCGGGTAAGAACCCTTCTAAGCCGTCCTCTTCTTCGTCGTTATCCTCGTCTTCGACTTTTGGCTTCTTGAGGAATTGCAAGTGCAATGACGCAGTTAAGTCAATAGGAACGTCGTTTGGAATATCATCAGCTAGCTCGTCTAGAAGATTAGTTGGTTCTGGAGTTGCTGAAACTGCTTCGACTTCTGTTGCAACGGCCTCTAGATCGATACTTTCATCAAGCAAAAGATCCTGAACACCTTTCCTGGGCTTTCGCTTGGCTCCACTGAGTGCAACAGCGTGATCACGGTCTACTCGGCCTGTGAGAACCTCAACTGCAGCACCAAGGCTGACAAGTTTCTTGCCTCCCTTGGCCTTATCAGCGCCTACGATAACCTTTTCTGCGTAGGCTGTATCGAATGGATCAGGCCCTTCGTCGATTTCAAGCTCTGGTGAATCTGGGATAACACCTAGTTGAAGCTCTCCACTGGTGATAGCATCGATATAGTCAGTTGCAAAGATATCACCTACTTCCTCCGATTCTTCTTCGGACTCGGAGAGCTCAACAACAGCTTCGGCTAACTTATCCCGATTGGCTTCTTTCTCCTCGGCTAAACGACGCTCTTCTGCAAGGCGTGCAGCCTCACGAGCTGCAGCTTCTTCCTCTTCTAGCTTCTTCTTCTCAGCTGCTGATGGAAGTCGCTGATAGAAAGAAGTCTGTTTGATGTGATCTAACTCCTGCTGAGTCTTATGGAGGACCGAGTCAACTCCTGAAGTAAGGGCTTTGAATTTAGCCCACTCTTCGTCGTTTTCGGTTTTATCAACTGTACTTGATGTACCGTTAGTGGCAGCTGTAGCCTCTCCCGAATTTTCTACTGGATGTGCTGATGATGCAACTGATCCACTAGTCGAACCCTTCTCGACGTCTGACGCACCGTCAGATTCACCAACGTCTGATTTGGCTGCCTCAAGTGCGGCCTCTTGTTTGGCACGCTGCTCACGCTTGTATTGTTCGAGTTCCTCTTCGGTGAAGAGTTCTTGATCTTTTTTCGATTTCTTTCCTTTCTTTTTCTTTTTTAGGCCTTTAGGTAGCTTAAGCATTCTCTAATATACGAGACATCGATATCGGTCTAAAAATAAATTTGAATATTTTTGTTTATTAAAAATTATTTGAATTGAATCATAAAATTATGGCATTCAACCCAAGTAAATGTGTGAAACGCATGAATGCAGACATTTTTACTCTGAGTCAAAAATTACTAAATTAAGTCTAAGCTTATTATACTGAAGCAGCTCTTTACTGCAAGATTAAGTTTAACTTGATGTTTTAGAAATCTATGGAAATCGAAATTAGTTGAGCCAATAATTAAGTTAAGACTTATTCAAGTTTTCAGAAGTTTACATACAATTCTTATGAATTTCTGGTTTATTGCGGTCTCCTGACTTTATTATGATTTACATATTTGGAAAAAGAGTGAGATAAACGATTACTAACGTAGATAGAGCTGCATAGTGTTTTTATATTCTAAATTTTGCTTCCATAACTTTTGACTTTTCTAGCTAATATTGGGATCAAACAAGCTCAATCCCTTTTCAAACCAAACAGAAACTATTAGCACTAGATATCATTGTAAGGAAATCCAAATATAATGCGTTAGATGAGAGTAGAAATCACTCAAACTATTTTTTAATGTAGTTTTAGAATTTTACAATCCTGTGCTAAAAGTTTTTTTTAATCAGAAGTTTTATTTTGAAAAATGCACAATTGGAATTCTTTTATATCCAAATAGTAAGTTTATCTTCAAAACATCATTTAGTTTCTCAAAAAACGCCCTAATATTTTTCGAGAATCTTAAGAGCTGTTTTTTTAAGAAGTCTCTTACATATCATTCTTAGTTTTTTTTTGTATGCTATGCAGTTATTAAGTGCCTATATACCTAGAATAAAAAAATAGATGTTTCTGAACATCAAATATTATTTGGAGCCGTGGTCAATAGCTCATCGTGTGTTTGTTTACAACGCGTTAATTAAAACGGACCGCTCAGTCATTGAAAAACAGAGACAATTCCGATAACTTTTTAAAATTTGCAAAGTTTGATACAATTATGAATTGGGTGAACAGCTTTCACAGACCAACTTTTTACTTAGAAGTTACAAACTTGAATGTTAGTATTACGAGTATGAAACCTAATTCATTCTATTTTATTTTGTTAAATCTTTTTTTGTGACACAAATGAAACTAAATCTTAAAACTCACTTAAATGTTACATCAAACATTTATAAGTGTGACTCCATAAATATTTGAATAAAGAATGATAATTTTTATAAACATTTCGAATCTCTTGGCGTTTTATAAGTTGAATTTCTAAAACGCTCGTAGATGCATTAGGGTCAGAGGTTTTTTCTAAATAATTTATTACTTGTGTGTAATGGTAAAAAAATGTGACACTAGATGTGAAGTCAAGCCACAAAAACTTATATTATATATTGATTAGTCAAACAACTTATATATTTATTTTCTAATTAGTATCTTATGAGTAACTAATGTTTATAAATAGTAACTAAGATTAAGTCTACATTATATTTATGTTTAGTTACGCATTTGTCTGAAACTGCCCTGATGAAACGCCACTTTTAAGTTAACGTCACTTTTCAGTAACAATCAAAGGGGTCAAAAAAACTATTCATAAATATGCTTATAATCTTTTATTGTTTCAAGAAGACTGTTACGTAACGCCAAATGTAATACGTTTTGTAGCTTACTTGTTGCAAAAGTCCAATGAATGTGTGCCACTATTTAGGGTCAACGAAATTGTTCACTTACTTTTAATTATTGATATAATTAAAAAGAACCTATTCTCTATTTTTAAAAGTACTTTCTGCACCATATGATGGTATTATTTGTAAAGTACAATTTATTTGAAGTCGATCCAATTGACGGTTTTTGAGATATGGACGCCGAAAAAAAGGAATACCAAACGTATGTACTTACGTAGACAAAGCTATTTCTCTAAAAACCCTTGATTTTAGTTTAAATGACCTTGAAACATCGAGAAGTGTCAAAATTTGTAAGTTCCGATATGAAATTATTGTAATCGGTTCGATTTGTCGAATAGAAAATTTTGAAGTTCTTTTCGCCGCCCAAAGCTCAAGAACTATGATCGACTTCATATAAATGTTGTTATACAGATAATAATACAGAAAGGTGCAGAAAGGACGCTCAAAAAAAAATGAGTGGGTCGTTTTTTTACCATAAACCCAACGTTTTTTTACGTTAACCCAAAATATCTCACGAACCAATAACGCTAGAGACTTGAATTAAATTTTATATTATATAATGCACCGTGATACTATAAAAATATATTTTTGAAAAAAAATAAAATTAATTATTTTTTTATAAATAAAAAAAAAACTGAAAAAAAAATAATTGTCACCTAGATTATTTTACGAACAAAAAATGATTTTATCTCTAAAATAATTTTGCGCAACGAAAAATAACGTTTTTGACATCTGGTAAAACTTTGATAAAAATTGAATTAACAGTTTTTTTTATATTAAATAAAAACCTACAAAAATATTACTAAAAGGTGGTAAAAATTAATTTTGGACTCAAATATCTTTTCAAAAATTTGAGATTATGGCTTTAAACTAATTTTATTGTATAAGAAATATTGTTTTCAACATTCGGTAAAATTTTGAGAAAAATCTTATTTTTTACAAAAAATAAAAACCTAGCAAAATTTAAAAATATTGGCTTCAAAATATTTTTATCTCATAGAAAATATTGTTTTCGATAATCAGTTAATTTTGTATAAAAATTGAAGAGTCATTTTTTTCATAAAAATTAAAATCTACAAAAAATAGTACGCAAAATTGGTAAAAATTGATATTCGGTTCTCGATATCTTGTGACAAAAGTTTTAAGCAAGACAAATCGACAGACGGGATGGTTATGAGTTTGGGTCGCATCCCATCCTCTTATTAATTTGACAAATCTGACAGATTACAACAACTTTCTACTGTTCTGTGGGTGTTATATGTACCCTTCTAAAGAAAAACAAAATTATATTTTTATATTGAAAGAAGCCAATTGGAGAAAATAGTTTTAAAGAAAATTTTATAAAAATCTATGAAGTTGTTTTCGAGAAAACATATGATTTCAAACCTTCAGACTTTTTTCTTTGGGACACGTGAAAGATAAGCTCTATGTCAATTCTCCACATTCCATTCAGGACCTAACAGACGGAATTCGTGAAGTTATCGAGGATATTCAGCCGAAAATTAATGGATTGCTGATTTAAAAATTTATGAGAAAAATAATGTGATTCTATACCCGTGGGCCTATTCTACTGACATAGTTTTCCATTGTTAATAAAATACTTTTCTCTTTTGTAATAAACATCTTTCAAACAATTAGGTGGTCTTTTTTTAATATTAACATGAAACCTCTCATTGGAAAACTCTTTATCAAGAATTTACTAAAATTAAGACTGAACAAGATTTTAATATACATCAGCTATGTGTGTTAATATAATGTAAATGTTTTTCAATAATTCAATATTTTTGTAAGTAGGTTATAGTGGTTCAAAAATGATAGCCTTAATAATTCCATTAAAAATCCAATTTATAATAAACTTGTCATTTTATCTTTTGTGTGGTGTGTCTGCCTTCCTACTTTTAAACAAAAGATGCAATTATTAAATGTTGAATACTTCATTGCAGTCCTCCTATTTCTTGCATCATCTTTTTTTAAAGTGAGCGCATAATTTTCACAAAAAAAAAAAGGAAAACAAAAAGGAAACTCATATTCCTATATCTACTTTTTTTCCAACTCCCACAACAACCTCTTTCATGTAAATGGGTGACATTTTCTCTCTCTGTTCGCTGAATGTCATTGCGTGCAATTTTCCAGGGCAACTGAGTTATTTTCAAAACCAAACCAGAGAAACCATACTCGAAGCTAAATTAATCAAAACATACAAGGACATATATTTTCAGTTTTATGTCCTGATGCTAGGATATCTTCTTACATACATAAACATACAAATAGGTACGAGTAGTAGGTAAGGTTAACACTACACATAACAGTATGTATGTTATAAATAGCATAAGAATCGGTGTTGGATGGACGCACAGCTCACGTTAGATTGCTTCGTTTTAATTTATCAGCTTACTTTTTCCTATGAAGGTGATGGTATGTTTTTAGGTGTGTAGGTACTTTGAATGTCCCTTAAAAAGGCAGTAGCAATCTGGGAATGACATATTCATTACTTTACGTGAAGTGGATGCAAATTTGACTCGTTCAAGGTAATATTTCAATCAAAATATTAAATTCAGGTATGAATACCACATACGAAGAA
The DNA here is from genome assembly GCA_951509635.1 of Eupeodes luniger. Classification (NCBI taxonomy): domain Eukaryota; kingdom Metazoa; phylum Arthropoda; class Insecta; order Diptera; family Syrphidae; genus Eupeodes; species Eupeodes luniger. The sequence continues at coordinate 131,228,280 of OX608074.1, forward strand.
ATGTTGGTATGAATATTATTCATTAACCATCTGGAGGTTTGTTCCTATAGGTAACCTTTACACCTACATACGTATACACCTGTAATGCATGTTCAATTTAAATTCTTCGAATATTTTTTGAAAACATAAAAGACACCTACATACATATATACTTTTAACCTAGTTAAGTATAGCAAAAAAAGTATGTAGGTTGTGGCCTAAAGGTACATATATGTACCTCTTCAAAAATATAATACAGGGCTTTAGTGCTTTTCAAAGGACACCTTTATTCATTGAGTTTTCTTTTTGCATCCTAAATACAAAAGTTCAACAAAATCGATAAATTGAATGAATGCGAAAGGTTGAAAAACTCAAAATTGACTTTGGTTCTATATAAAAGATATTGTAAAGGTAAATTGTATATGGAACTTGTAGTCAAAAGTTCAACAATGATTTTAAATTGGTTTTATTAAGAAAATTAATAGATAACTGAACACACTAAAGAAATAAATATCTTTATTTGTGGAGTTTATATAAAGATACCCGCATGAACTGCTAACCCTTTGTATTTATGGATATCAAAAGGTTGGTTTGACTTTTAAAATAGGATAACAACTTAGATTTTAATCGATACAGCTCATCATTTTAAAAGGAAAAAAACTCTTATGAAACCTAATATTTTATTTCTTTTGTATTTATTAATGTGGACATGATTTTCACATTAAGTACAAATCTGAATTTACAAAAAAGTATTGAGTTCAAATCAGTAAAATTTATAATTCTGTAATGCCGTTTAGTATATTCTTTTGTTAAGTTTGCCCCCATTGACAGTTATTATTTGTCAGCAGTAGATAGAATATTGTGCTAGATAATATTATTGTACTTTATAAGGGATGTCCTGAAATCAGCACGTAGCTTTAATCCTTAACAAAATATTAACTACAATATTTTGAGTGACATAAACAAATTTTAAGTCAATATCTTTCTTTTTTCTCATAATAATTGACTCAATTATTACATTTCGTATCTTTTTTTTGCTGTTTTTTATAGGTTTTCATGTTTTGTAAAAAACGCTGTCAGTTAAATTTTTGTAAAAACAAAATAATAACTAAGAGTTAGCAACAAAATTTTGCATAGAATGAAATAATTTTGAAGTCGATACCTTCATTTGTTCTCGAAATAGAAATATTGGAATCGAAAATCGAAAAAATTTACCAATTTTGCGAAGTTTTTCGGTACACTATATTATTTATAAAAATCAAATTTTCTATAAGATAAAATTAGTTTGAAGACAATATTTTTAATTTTTGCCAATACATTCGAGTCGAAAATCAATTTAAATACAAACTTTTTATAATATTTTGTTTATGTTCTTTTGTAAAAAAAAACTTTACTTTGATTTTTCTCAAGATTTCACAAGATGCCAAAAACGTTATTTTTCGTTTCATATTGTTTGTTTGTGTTGAGTTTATTTGATTAAAAAAAAGCGTTTAATACATTTTTTAAAAATTATTCTAATTTGGTATAACGTTGCATTTTATACTAGGTATATTTATTTATTTATCCGAAAAATCGGAACTATACAATAACTTTTTATGCGCATTTAATAAAGTAAAAAAAGACTAAAATTGAATGCTTAAGAACAATTTCTATCATCAAACAAGATGAATTCATGTACGAAACGCTTGAAAAAAGAGGCTGGGATGAGACCCACACTGATAACTTCCCATCCCGTCAATCGCTTTGTCTTGCTTAAAAGTTTGTCTGTATGTATCAATTTTTACCAAATTTGCGTACTATTTTTTGTACATAGATTTTATTTTATTGAATATCGAAAATAATATTTTCTGTGAAATAAAATAAGTTTGAAGCCAATATTTTTAATTTTTGTTAAGCTATTTGAGTCGCAAGTAAATTTTTACTTTTTTGTAAAAAAATTGTCAATTTGATTTTCTTCAAAATTTTACTGAATGTTGACAACAATATTTTTTGAAAGATAAAAGTAGTTTAAAGTGAATATCTCAAAGTTTTGAAAAGATATTTGAGTCGAAAATCAATTTTTACCAACTTTTATTAATTTTTTTGTTTAGGTTTTTATTTTTTGTAAAAAAAACTGTTAATTTGATTTTTCTCAACATTTTTCAGAATGTTGAAAACAATATTTCTTATAAGTTAAAATAAGTTGGAAGCAATTATCTCAATTTTTTGAAAATATATTTGAGCCGAAATTCAATTTTTACCAACTTTGAGTAATGTTTTTTTGTTAGGTTTTTATTTTTTATAAAAAAAACTGTCAATTCGATTTTTTTCAAAATTTTACTGAATGTTGACAACAATATTTTTTGAAAGATAAACGTAGTTTAAATCCAATTTCTCAAAAAGTTTTCAAAAGATATTTCAGTCGAAAGTCAATTTTTACCAACTTTTATTATTTTTTTTAGGTTTTTAGATTTTGTAAAAAAATTGTCAATTCGATTTTTCTCAAAATTTTTCCGAATGTTGAAAATAATATTTCCTATAAGATAAAATAAGTTTGAAGCCATAATCTCAAGTTTTTTAAAAGATATTTGAGTCGAAATTCAATTTTTACCAAGTTTGAGTAATGTTTTTTTTAGGATTTTATATTTTATAAAAAAAAACTGTCAATTAGATTTTTTTCAAAATTTTCTCAGATATCAAAAACATTATTCTTCGTTGCACAAAATTGTTTTGGAGATGAAATCATATTTAAGTCCTAAAATTTTCTAGGTGACAAATTCTTTTTTTTCAATTTTTGATTTATAAAAAAAAACGTTAACTGGATTTTTTTCAAAAAAATATACTTGTTTGGTATCACATTACAATATATAATATAAAATTTAATTTAAGTCTCTAACGTCATTGGTTCATGAGATATTTAGGGTTAACCAAAATGTTTTTTTTTTAAATGCTATGGTAAAAAACACCCACGCAATTTTCTTGAGAGCCCTTTCTGCATCTTTCTGCCTTATTATCTGTATACAAAAATTTATTTGAAGTTGATATCTCTTCTGGTTCTTGAGCTATGGACGACGAAAAAAACGTCGCGAACGTACGGACGTACGAACGTACGTACACAGGCACGCACAGACATCTTTCTAAAAATCGTTTATTTCGACTCTAGGGACCTTGAAACGTCAAGAAATGTCAAAATTTTCAGTTTGACAAATCGAACCCATTACAATAACTTCCTATGGGAAGTTAATAAGGGAAATGATACAGAGACAGAAAGTTGGCGTAAAGAAATAATAATGGGTTGTACGAACTTGGTCATGTATCCAAAGAATCTGCTTAAAAACATTTCCTGTATTTTTAGATTTAAAAATGTACCTGCAAATAAAGTTTTTTGGTATGCATATGCAGTTGTTTAGAACTTATTAATATATACCTATATGTTTTACATTTCAATTTCCTAAAGAACCATTTTCAAGATATCGAATTTCGAATAAAAATGTAATATTTTTTTTTAATCAATAATAAAAACAATGACATTTTTAATTATCAATTTTTTTAAAGAATTTATAAGAGCTTGAGTAAAAAAAATTATTGAAATCGGTTTATTAGTTCTTGAGAAAACTTAAAAAAAAATAACAGTTCTATGAAGAGAAACCTCCTGAAGCAATACGAAAATATTTTGTTTTTATTGTAAGAAGCCAAATTAAGTAACAAAATTTTAACATAAATAAAAAAAAAAAACATTTCGGTTTGTTTTCATTAGAAAATTCGAATTTACGATTTTTGAATAAAAAATTTGTACTGTTGATTTTAGTCTGAAAAAAAAATGGAAAAACCGCTTAAACCGCAAATCGGCTAAGAACCTTTATTTACAAATTTTATTTCTATCGACCCAACTGTTTGGGCTGTAGGCTGAAAGGCAAACGGACAGGATTGGGAGACCCACGTTTTTCGACTTCTCTACCATCGCTTTCTTTTGTGTTTAGTTGCAAATCCATTCAAATAATTATGATTTAAATTTTCAAGTGAAACATCTTAATTGGTGTTGTATTTTAAATGAAAAATTGTTTTGATACCTTATTCCTAAGTTTTGAACAAATTATTATTAAATAATGCAATAACAACTACTTGTAATTAAAATACTTTAAAATCTAATTGAAGAATTACAACTAATGTTTACATGTAAGTGAAAAGCGTCAGTTACTTTCTGTTAAATTAAATAAATGTCATTCAAAAAACATAAGTTATCATTATAATAAGACATTACGATTATATTATTATTATATCATTTTATTTTACGCGATATTAAAAAATAATGTCCTGAAATATTATGTTGTAAATTCATTACAATTTTCCATTAAACATGTAATTAGTAAGTGAACTTTTCAACTTCTAGAAGAAATTAAAAATTATGCTAAAACTGAGTGAAGTCTTACTTTTCATATTGGTAGATTTATCTGGGATTTTTTAAATATGTGTTGTAATAGATCGGTATTTTGAATAACAGTTTTTTAAGTATTTGGAATAAAACAAATTTACTAGACGGGATTCTAAACGTTTTAAAAATAAAAGCGTGATTCCGATTCAAGTAGTTCTAAAAATGTTGGCATAATATTAAGGCATTATAGAATTGAATACTAAATAAAATAATTTTTCCTTACAAGAACATAGATTATCTATCGGATGTAGATTTTCAAAAGTGTACAAATTAAAGTTTTTTATAAAAAAAAAATTTTTACCATTTAATTCTTGAAATAAAAATGTAAGGTAGGTACTGTTGAAAATTTACAATTGAATCTAACCTTTTTTTGTTTTATTTGCATTAAAAAAAACTAACATTTGAAAAGCTGTGAGAAACATTATTAGTAAAATTATTTAAATTTGTATTTTAAATGTGTTATTTTCAAGAAGCAATAAAACGGATATAATTGAATGTTATATGGCAAAGAATTTGGTTTTATTACTAAGACAAGATTTTGAAATCACATACATTTTAAAAATGATATTGGCAAGTCACTGGCTGGAATAAATAAGACCCGAGGTCCAATTTTCGACCACTTGCTGCCATAAGGTGCCACTTTAGGCAGTATTTCAGCAATAAGGCAATGTTAAATCGCATAACTTCAGAGGCCACTCCACAGGCTCACTACGCGACGTAGTCAATAAATTGACTGTTTCATTGCGTCGAGCAATTGTTTTGTTTGGTAAATAATTTTGTACGATTTGTTAACGTTCGTTCAGAAGTACATAAGTCTATTCATTTTGAAATGACAAGCCTAACTGAGCATAAATCAATTGACAGTTGTCAAAAAGATCAACTCCAAAAAAGTAGGAAGAAAGAAAACCGCAGTCTAAAAAAATTGATGGATTTTATTTTTACTATTCAAGCCACGAAAAAATTCCATGGTTCTGAAAGGAATTTGCCATACATTCAGGAAAATGTCACTAATGGTGCCATAAAGTAGGCCAAGTCTTCAGATAAAAAAATAATTTTAATCATTATTATTAACGTAGGTATGTACATATATTACACTACTAAGTGTAGATACGTCCCTTTCATAAAATAGGATAGAGAATGACAACAAATATATGAAATGTTTGCGCCACGCCAACGTCATTGTTTTAAATTGCTTCGTAAAGTATTTCAAGAAATATAATATGGTTTCGATCAAAATCCAATTTGCTTTCAATATGAAACAGATGTGTAAGACAATATTTCTGTAGTCATCTTATTTTACTTTAAGGATCAATCCAATTTATAAAAAATTTAAATTGACTTAAATTGAAGAAAATATGTCTTTAGCGTATGGATTCAAATTAAGATAGGTAACTTATAACTTATAGAAGATATGACTTTGTTGGTTTGCGGGTAATCTCCTTGTATTTTTAAAATATTATACTTTAAAAATAAATCAACGTTTTCACATTATCTCTCCTTTTTTCTGACACATTAAGCTCTTCCTTTTTTTGTAGTCATGAATTTTATTTCTTTTTTTTTTCAAAAATTTCTTTGTTTCAAAAAATAATCTTGTATTAAATTATAAAAATAAGATAAATTGTGGCAATGGCAAATCCCACGAGATATAAGTTTAAGTGTCAAGCGGTAATCTACTTTGATTAACGTGCATTTAAGAAACTCATTTTATAATTTTTAAAAAGGTCTGAAAATGCTTTAGTTAAAATTGTTATACAAAATAGGTTTGAAGAGATTTATTTTTTCTAATTCAAAAATACACTATGAAAGCACTTTTGTTCGTAATCGATTTTGCAAGAATTCGTCACATTCAACTCCAATTCAATCAAATTCTAATCGATTATATCTATTATCCTTTTTGGCTACTGCCTTTCAAAGATATTTGTATAGGTAGGTATATTGCCTTTCGTTACTCCTGCATTTTCGAAATACCATCACACACAGATACACTCTTGTATAATATGCCCATTCCAATTAATCCAAAGTGTTAAAGGAGATTTATCCTTTTTCACACCATTTATCCACAATTTTCCCTGCATAGCTCGATCTTATAGATACATTAATTTCCTCCCGTACAATTCAATTATAATTCCGAATATAAAATGTTCTTTCAGCGGCATCGCAGTCGCATTAAAAATCAATAAATTATTTATTTTTTTTACAACGACTGACACACTAAATAATATCCTCAAACCTCATCTCCCACTGAGATAAAAGCAAAGATATGTACGGCACGACAACGACGACGTATACGACCGACGACCTTTTATATTACGTGATAAAAATGTTCTCTCGTGTAATTCAAAAATCTCGAAATGTGGTCCGAGTAAGAGAAGAAAAAAAGGACGAACAAAATAAAAATAAAAATAAAAGAAAATCAAAGGATACTCGTATATTATAACCTCAACTTGACTAACAGAGAACCAAGAAAAAGGATAAAACTGATGATGGTGAAGGAGGATGCTATGAAGCCGATGATGATGGTGGTTTTGTTGGTTAAGTAAGTGGAATGATCAAAAGTTCAAATAAGAGGATGCAACAGCAACAATGACGTACTATAATGAAACTACAATACACCTATTTCTACCATAGGCAACAAAAACAACAACAACAACAACAACGTTATAAAATGTATCTATATTGTATTTGCCTATTTTTCCCTTATATTTTTTTTAAATTTTTATTTCACTTTATTTTATTTTCAAAAAACACTATAGGCAACTTTATAATAAAAATAGAAAGGCATAGTTAGGTGCCTAACCTACTCCAAGGTGAAATTAAAGGGAAGTAGCACTACAACATTCACTGGAGGGGTTGGGGGGTTGCTATTTCTAAAGTGAATCAACTATGAACATTGAAGTGAGAGATGAAAAGAAGGAGTCCTTCTTCCTATATTATATTTCCTCCGCAGGATGAGTAATTTTAGCTTCCTTTGTTTCAAATATGCATTTGAAACCCATTTTGATTTATACGATGATTATGAAATTCACTTTTTACCATAAGAGAGAGGTAGATTGTTCTCTAAGTGATGGATGGGGTGGTGGTGAATATTGAAAAGAAGAAAAATTAATATTTAAGGGAAAGGATATAGAAAAGGACTTGAACTACATCCTATATTATTTTGCTTCAAATGAAAAAAGGGATATTTACAAAAATCTCAATCTACTTCACTCTTTATTTATACAAAATTAAGAAATGGTACTCACCACATCAGTGACATCCATTTTTAATTACTTTCTAACTTTTGTAATAAAAGAAAATTACACTTTTTTCAGGCCTCGATGAATTCTGCACATTAAAATTATTAAAATAGACTGCCCTTTGGCAAATCAAAAATTACATTTTTCCACATATTCACCACATTCTCAATTGTGAATTCACCACGATACACCACCTACCATCACCATAGTACCGCTTTTAATATCCATTAGCTGCTATATTTTTCAACATGAGATTGAGCGAGACGAGTAGAAAAATGGAGGAGTGTGAGAAGGGCAGAGAATGAGAGAAAGAGAGAGAGAGGGGTAAGAAAAAAAAAAACGTTTTTTACCACTGTTGGTGTTGGGAAAAATCGATTTTCATCAAGGAAGAAAAATTTTCTTTCTCTATTGGTTTTTCTTTTTATTCATTTTTGGGAAGTTTTTCGATTTTTTTTTTTAAATATGAAAAGAAAAAGCGGATTTCCTGTGAAATAATCAGGATATCCTTTTTAAAATTAAACTGCAAGCATATTCACAAACATATACGAAAGGAAATACATTCAAATTAAGAATAAGAAGAAAGAAAAAACCCTTTTTTTGTGGTTCTTCAGCAGGAATATAGCCATTTTTTCTTTACTTATTCTGAACTTACGTCTCTTTTACGGCACAATTATGTAAACTTCGTTATCCCTTTATCGAAAAACTGTATTTTTCAGTTAGGTATTTTTAATTTATTATTTTATTTATGTTCCTTGTTTTTTTGTTTTATATTCTTTTCTTTGATTTTGATTGAATTTTCTTTTTAAATAATTTTCTCAAGTGAAGAAAAAAATAATCACCACTTTTTGGGCTTAAAGCAACCAAGAACACTTTTTAACTCGACGAGTGTAGGAAAAACTCTGAGGTTGATTTTCTCTGACAGTGGAGAGAATACAAATTATTATTTTTTTTTCTTTTTGTGTGCAAAATTCGAAAATGGCAATGGCGTTTAAATTACAATACACACCACCATCACTGAAGTTGGCTGCAGTTCAAAGGAATGACAGGAAGGGAGGGCATATTTTTGACATAACCTTAAACCTTTTTGAGAGAATAATAAACAAATCAAAAATTGAATTTTAAGTCGAAATTTTGTTAATTTAGATTTTTGAAATAATTTGTATTTATTCTTTTTAAAATATAATTTTCAAGTTTCAAAAATTTTTACTTTTTAAACACTGAAAATATAATAATTCACATTTTACACAACATAAACAAAAAGTGGGTGGTGAGAAAAATTTCACTATTTCCAACTCCCATCCCAGTGACACACATATTTTTTATATGACAAAAATAACACTTCTGCGTATTAAAGGCCATGATTCTGACATTCGTTTGACATTTATATATTATGGCCTACTATTTTCTAGTGATTATGATGAAAAAGGGAAGAGGGTAGAAACGGTGATGGGTTAACACATGCGCATAAACATATTATAGAAAGTATTTGAGTGAACAGTTAGAAAGGAGCACAAAATGGATTTTATAGTAGATAATAGATACGAAAAAGGAGGAGATAAAAGAATGAAAATGGACTTTTAGACAATAGAAAAATGTTAATTTTGACAATAATTTGAGGAAAAAACGAACAAAAACACACAGAAAAAAGTTATGAGAAACACTTTTAAGGAAATTGTACTTTTAAAGCCGATAATTTATAATTTTTATCATAGAGAATATTTGTATTGTGGAAGAAAAAGCTACAGGTTGTAAATTACTTGCCTTTATGGTATGAAAACTATTAGAATACTGACTTTATTCAAGCGATACAGCAAAAGAGGGCTGCCAACAGGACTTATTTTGTAATTTTTTAAGAAAATTTGTATTTATGGTCTGATATGTAAACCCATTATTTTGTATTTCTTATACTTATGGGTTTACATATCCCATTTTAAATAAAATAGATCCTTGCATCGGATTGAACGCTAGTAGCAGCATTTTAAATTTGTGTTATTTTTTGGAAAAAAAAGGAAACATTTAACACTTCATCTGTGTACAATTTTAACACAACAGATGGAGAGATTATGGATATAGAGCGTTGGCCAAAACAAAAGCAACTTTAATTGCTTTGATTATTAAATAATTGAAAAACAAATTCAGAATTCAATTTTTGTATATTTTTTTTTTTTAAATTTAAATAAATATTTTCAGTTTCTAATCTATCTATATATATAAAAATCTATATATATAAAAATGAATTGCTGTTCGTTAGTCTCACTAAAACTCGAGAACGGCTGAAAGGATTTATCTTATCTTAGTCTTAAAATGTTCGTGGAGGTCTAGGGAAGGTTTAAAAGGTGAGAAAAAATCGAATAATTTCCGGGAAAACCCTAAAAACAGCCCTTTTCTATTTCCCATACAAACGTTTTCTAGAGTCAATTTGATCTTTATTGCTATTCAATAAAGTTCATATTAAATTATAATCACTCACTGTTGTGTAAGCAATGTAGGTGTGTTCCTAACGTCAAAGTGTCAATTTGCAATTTATTACCGCTGCATAAAGTTCAAATTCAATCATATCTATGAAAATAGTCTTGCGATTGTTTGTTGGTGAATGTTTGTGGTCCGACATCGTTCAAACAACTGAGAACAGTTAATGGACAGCTGTGTGCGACTTACCGTGAGGCATGCCAATTATTACATTTACTTGAGAACGATTCGCACTGGGATGATACGCTCAAGGATTCCGTAATATCTTCATTGCCGCATCAAATTCGTACATTGTTTGCGATTATCATATCGACATGTTTCCCCTCGAATCCAAAAGATTTGTGGGTTAAGTATAGAGATGACATGTCTGAGGATGTTTTGCATCGTGTGCGCCGTGAAACTTTGAATCCTACACTACAAATTACTGAAGAAATTTACAATGAGACATTGATCATGATAAAAGATATGTGTTTATTGGTAGCAAATAAAGTCTTGTCGTGTTTGGGAATGACAGCACCCAATCGTCATATGCACGATGCATTAAACCACGAGTTGCAAAGGGAACAACAGTACGACATTGAAGCATTGGCCGAAACAGTTCGTACAAATGTTCCACAATTAAAACAACAACAAAGAATTGCGTACGACACTTTGATAGAAGCTGTGAACAGTGGATCTGGTGGAATTTATTTCCTTGATGCTCCCGGAGGAACCGGAAAAACGTTCTTATTTTCATTGCTTTTGGCGAGGATCAGATCGCGAAATGATGTTGCTCTAGCGTTGGCTTCATCTGGAATAGAATAGCTACGACTCTGCTAGAAGGCGGACAAACTGCGCATTCTGCCTTGAAATTACCATTAAACATGCAAATCACCGAAACACTAATTTGCAACATCGCCAACAATAGCACAATGGCCAAGATCTAACAGGTATGCAAATTAATTGTTTGGGATGAATGCACAATGGCCCATAAGAGGTCAGTGGAGGCGCTGGACAGAATATTGAAAGATCTTCGTGACAACCAAAATATTTTTGGTGGGGCCTTTATTCTGTTGTCAGGTGATTTTCGTCAGACTCTTCCAGTTATTCCCCGATCAACTGTTGCTGATGAACTAAATGCATGCCTAAAATCATGGAATTTGTGGCAGTACGTAAAGACACTCCAATTAAAACTAACATGCGAGTATTTTTGCATCATGATGAAACTACAAATGCAAAGCAGTTGTCAGATATTGGAAATAATAAAGTTGCAATGGACACCTCGACCGGATTCATCACATTACCCACAGATTTCTGTCACATCACAGATTCAAAAGAGGAGCTTATTCAGCGTGTTTTCCCATATTTAGCGCAAAAGTTCAATAACCACAATTGGCTGGGTGAACGAGCAATATTGGCAGCAAAAAATAAAGATGTCGAGGATCTCAATGCGACTATTCAGAATTTTCTTCCAGGACAGTTGGTTTCCTTCAAATCAGTCGACACCATTATGAACCAGGATGACGTTGTCAACTATCCCACGGAGTTTTTAAATTCACTGGAATTGCCTGGATTAACACCTCACAATTTGCAGTTAAAAGTAGGATCAGTTGTCATCATGCTGCCAAACATTAATCAACCACGACTATGCAATGGAACAAGACTGGCTGTGAAAAAGCTGATGAATAACGTCATTGAGGCAACAATCATAAAAGGAAAATACAAAGGAGATAATGTCTTGATCCCGCGAATACCGATGATTCAAACGGATTTATTATTCGATTTAAAACGCTTAGAATTTCCAGTACGTCTGGCTTTTGCGATGACAATAACTAAATCGCAAGGAAAGTCTTTAGAAGTTTGCGGAATCAACTTGGAGTTTCCCTGTGTCGCGCATGGACAGTTATACGTCGCGTGTTCGCGCGTCGGAAAACCGTCCTCTTTGTTTATTTACGCAGCACAAAACAAAACAAAAAATATAGTCTATGAGAAATCTTTGAATTGATTAACAAACTGTATCATAACAGTGTGTGTCTGTTAATAAAAATTTAAACCTTATAAATAGCCAGTATTTCAGGAAAACTCTGTTTTTTTAAGTGAGCAACATGATGTGTTGAAAATAATAATACAACTTCATGCTTCATTAAAAAAAATGCTTTTTTATTCAATACGTTTTGTTTGTTTTGAAATTAATTTATACAAAAGTTTAGGTCTTTTATTTATCGATTGAGGCAGTACGAAGTCTGCCGGGTCAGCTAGTGGGAAATAAAATGAAATTGTTTTTGTAATAGTTCATTAAATACAGCACAATTTTTACAATTAGTTCAATATTAGACTGGTCAAAACAAAACCAACTTTTAAAATACACATATTTTTTTTAGTTTTATTAAAATATTGCTAGTATTTGGTAGCAAGCATTGTTTTTTTTGCAATTAGTCCTTACAATTCGTCGATCTACAATTTCCTATAGATTTTCTTTGGGGTTGAATTCTGAGCACTGTGCTGGCTATTGTAACACGTCAATCCGGTTTTCTTGAAACCACGTCTTAACCGTATTGGACTTGTGCTTTGAGTCGGTGTCCTGCTACAGTAACCATTTCAGAGGCAACCGATCCTAAGCGTGTGGCAGCATTATATTTAGCAAAATGTAACGGTACATTAAATGATCCATTGTCTCATCTATTTGGTGAATCGGTCCCACTTCATGCTCTAAAAAACATGCCCACACTATTACGTTACCTCTTTCGTGTTTCACAGTAGCTTTAATGTAACGTGGATTTAGTGCCTCTTTGGCTGGCCTGCGAACACGACGGAAACCATATCGGAACCTTGAAATTGAATTTGGACTCGTCCAAAAAGAGTACGTTGATGTGGCCATGACCAAATTCTAATTTTGATGGAAATAAAAGGATTTTTTACAGTTTTGAAAGATATTAGTCTACCATCAACAGCTCGTCTCCCAATTGTTCTCGCGCTTACGTTCAGGTCGAGTTGGCTTCGTATTTCTCTCGATGATATAAAAGGGCCTTTTTTAGTTGATTTTATTATTGCCTAATCCTGTCGTTTTGTTGTTTTTCTAGGTCTGCCACCTCGACGAACGCTTTGGAATGAATTGGCCACGAGACTAGAAAAGTCACGGTGTGATTAGATTTTCTTTTCAAAATTGCAAAGCAACACAAATGTTTTTATTAATAGCCAGACAGTTTGTGATAAAGAAAAGAGATTATTGTGCTCTTGATATCTCATACAAAATTTTTCGAGTAAGATGTTTTTTTTTTTTGATTAACCCACCATGGGGCCAGCTGTCACTTTTATAGCTATCATATTTTGACTTTTAAAAAGTTAAAAGTACGCCATTACTTAAAATGGAACGACACGACGCACGCCCACTTCTTCCTCGTTTTTTGTCAAAGCTAATAAATCGATTTAAGACCTAAAAAAGAGATTTCGTCACGTTATCGAAGACTTGAAGCTGCAAATTTAGGAATAAAAAATGGAAAATTTCATGAAAAGGAAAGGGTGATTCAATCGTGGTATTTTTGACCATTGTGAATTGTTAGTGCAAAATTATTAAATTAAAAACCAGAGTCATGTGGAATAAATTTGTTTATAAATTAGTTAATCAAATTATATACCTAAGTATGCAAAAATGAAACGTTAAATTATTATTTTCGAGTTGTAAGCGTTAGATTGTCAAACTGTCAATGATCGTGCATCATGCGATGATATTGGTGGTCGTAATGCAGCGACTATGCAAGCAATCGGTAAAAATGTGAAGAGATTGAAAAACAGTATAAAGATGACTGACATGTCATTAGGTCTGTTCAAAGACATATAGCACTTTCAGTCGAAAATATTATTACTGCAAATGGAAATGTTGCTAATGAATGTGTGAAATCAATTTTTTAAAAAAAATAAAATTGTTTATGAAGTAATTGTTTGATTTAAAAATTGTTGAAATAAACACACGTATTTATGTAAAACAATAAACGAATCATATATACTCGTATGTATGCAATTCTGAAATTTAATTGTTTCAAAAACAAACAAAAAGAGTGACTGGGATGCGAGCTCCTCTGATAACTTCCAATTCGTGGCCGTCTGCTAACATTTTGTGTAAGACAAGAGAGATGGAAGTTAATATATGTATATCTTTATTTTCAAGATACTTGAGTCAAATACCATTTGTATCAGTTTTTATAAGTTTTTAAGGTTTTCGCTTTTTGTAAAAAAAGTAGTCCACTTGATTTTTTTTTAAATTATCTAAAAGTTAACAACAATATTTTACAAATGATAAAATAAGTTTTATTTTTTTTTTTTTTTGTTCCCGAGATATTTTTGTCAAAAACCAATTTTAAGTAATTTCTAGTGGAATTTTGTAAAGTTTTTATTCTTTATGAAAAAATCCAATTGAATTTTTCTAAGACAATTATTTTACATTAGTAACAATATTTTGTTATATACAATTCAATACCTTATTTTGTTTCCGAGATATTCAAGCCGAAAATCAGTTTTAGTATTAGTATTTTTTGTAGATTTTTTTGAATGAAAAAATGTCAATTAGATTTTTCACAAAAATTATCAAATGTAATTTACAATTAGGTTAAGGCCAACACCTTTTATTGTTGCGATGATATTCGATTCGAAAATCAATTTTTAAAACTTTTAGTAGCATTTTTCTAAAAAAAATTACTAGATCTGAAAAACGTTAATCTTCGATGCAAACAATTATTTTGGTAATTTCATTTGTTTTCGCAAAATATTTTAACTAAAAACTGTTTAATAAAAAGCGGTTTTGTTTTTCAATTTATACCAAGTTGGTATAATGCCACAATGTATATAATACAATAATTGAAGTTAATGGCGTTATTGGTTCTAGGGATATTTTGAGGTCAACGAAATTTTCCCTTTTTTGTGACATTATTATCTGCAAAACAAAATTTAATTGGAGTCAATATCTAGACTTGTTCTTGAGATATGGCCAACACAAAATTAAATTATTTTTTTATTTGAAAGGCGATTGTATGCCATTAAGTGTGGAATATGACATCATTTCAATGCTCGCCTCGGCTTTTTACGGTAGCACGGATCCAAGTGGTCCAATTTTCAATGACTCTTCCGCATAGATCCGGCTGAATTTGAGCGATGGCCTGTATTATGTTCTGTTCACCTTTAGGGCATCGGTCGATTGTGGTTTATTTGCATAGACCTGCGACTTCAAGAAACTCACAGGAAAAAGTCTAGAGAGGTCAAATCGCATGACCTTGGTGGCCAAATAACACCACCCCTGCGAGATATAACCTTACCCACAAATCGTTCAAGCAAAATGTCAATCGTGGCGTTCGCTGTGTGGCACATAGCGCCATCCTGCTGGAACCACATGTCGTCTAGGTCAATATGGTTCAATTTGGGCCATACGAAATTAGTTATAGTCGTTATGTAGCGCTCGCTGTTGACGGTGACTACCTCACTAACTTCGTTTTCAAAAAAGTACACCAAACGGTAACTTTTTGAGGATGCATTATCACCAAAATCTACCCGCGAAAATTTTAAAAACCCTTTATATAGACAAATATAAAATTATTTCCTCTATACCTGGAAAAGAACCATTTTTTGTTGAATGTTTAGTCTAAACAATAATATATTTTTCGAAATATCTCAATGAGATCTACAGTCTAAATGTAAACCCTGAAACTCTGAGAGCTGCGGTCAGAAAAGTTTAATAAATTAAAAACACATCCTTAGGCTAAGTCATTTCAAAATTATCCGGTACCTCATTAGCAAAGTGAAGAGACAATTAGCTCTGCGCCTAAAACTATTCTAATATCGTTAAAAAAAAGTAAAGTATTCCTCACAATGTTGATTTTTTTTCTCAACGAAGAACAGAATCCTAAAAGAAATTATTATGTTTCATGAAAACGGTTTCCTGAGATAAGATGTGAGTATACAAAAATTCTCGAACAGAAGATTTTTTATTTCAAATTTAAGGTTATGTCAAAACCTTTTGAAGTAAATTAAAAGAAAGACGAGTGGATGTAGTAAACAACCTCTTCCTATTCTTATTGTTTAACATTTATAAACTTTTCTGGAAAGGAGAGCATTTTCAAACTTTATGTTTCTTAAAACAATTGTTAATTTTTAATTGTTATAATTTTTACAAACAATATTACAATAGCTAATATTTTTTAATTTTAAATCTTAAAAAGTTTCTCCGATTGGCTTCACAGTAATTTCATGAATTTGTACGTGTGGTGGAGTAGAAATGACAAACATAACTGCTTGTGATATATCTTCAGGATTTAGATAAATTCCAATAGTATCATAAACTTCCTTGGGAGCAAGTTCTGTCCGTACAAGACCTGGACTGACACTCTATTTGTCAAAAAGAGAAACAACAAAATTTAAATTATATGATCACACTTTACCAACAAAACTAAATAACTTACTGTTGTCTTGATTTTGGTTCCCAAATCCCTTAATTCACACCGAATTGTCTCATTGATGGCAGTCACACAAAACTTCGATGGCGGATACATATTGAAGCTTGTACCAGGTTGGACATTAGGAATACTATGTCCCGCAACGCTATTGATATGCACAATATGTCCATCGAACTTCCTTGCTTGCATACTTTTCACGGCCGCTTGAGTACAGTAAACTAGACCCTTGACATTTGTATGCAGAATTTTGTCCATCCAAGCTGCTTCCATTGTCACAAGATTTCCACCACCACGTCCACTTACACCGGCATTATTGACCAGGATATCCGTGCCTCCGAGAGTTTTCTCAATCCAATTGAAGGCTGTCTTAACATCAGCCTCGCTTGTAACATCACACTTGTGGGTAAAGTACCGCTTTTGTTGGGCTGCTGGAAGTTTGGAGCGGTTTTCATTCAAACGTTCTAACCGACGACCCAGTGCTACAACGCGAAGTCCTGCAGCAGCTAGGTCCTTGGCAATAACCTCGCCAATTCCACTACTAGCACCGGTTACTACAGCTACTTTATTTTGCCAACGTTCCATTGTAACAGAGATATGCTAAATAAATGGTTACAAAGTAAGGCTTCACATCTTTTTATACCTACAAACATTGCTTTTGAAATGACCGTAAACAAATATTGATAATATTTTGTGTGATATCAAATCTTATCTTCTATTGGAGATTAAGTTTTCCTTCTTTTTTTGTTTTAGTACTTCTGCATTATCTTATATTCTAAACAGAATTACACGACACCTTGAAAACTATCAAGTTCATAATGAAGATTGATATTTTGAGAGCGTTACAGAAACGCAAGTCATAAGTGTAGTGTTCTGTTCACTGCTGTAGAGCTTAAGTGATAATAAAAAGGGGAAATAACTAATAGAATTTTTGTGTAGATTTTGAATGTGTTTAAACATTTAATCTCCTTTTTTATATCAGGAAGTTGTAAGCTTTCCAAGCTTTTGAAAAGTTGTACAAATTATTATTTTTTTTAAAAATAGGGTAAGGCAGTGTAGGTAAAAGAATTGTACCCAAATTTGTAAAGAATTCTTTTTTAATTTTGATGGAGGATGTTTAGAAATACGTATATTTTGAAATCTTTAAATATATTTACTACTTTTTAACACAGTATCAACATTCTTGGGACCCGGTCGTGCATTTTATTCTGTAGGTTTAAATATAGTACAAATTAAATTAATTTGGGTCATATCACCTTAATGCTATTTCGTCCCGTTTCTATAAGTATAAAATTGCGTATATTCTCCGTATTAAGAAATGTTGAACAAAGGCGTCTTAACTAATTTCAAAGTTTTCTTGAACAAAATTTGTTTCAAAGTAAAATTTGTTGTGTACTTAAAAGCCTTTTTCCCTTTTTGAATTCTTAATAAGTTTTGAATAAGGTGTACTTAAGGCACTTTTGCACTTGAAGAAATTAAATTTAAAGTACATATGTACATAAGTCACTTTACCTGAAGAAGTATTTTTATTTTTTTATATTATTTCAAACTATCCGATTTGTCAAATTACAAATTTTCACATTTCTCGACGTTCCGACGTTTTGAGAACCCGATGTCTGTGTGTGCATACGTACTTTCGGGATGCAGAAAGGATTTTGCAAAAAAATTTTGATTGACCCCAAATATCTCAAGAACCAATAACGCTAGGGAATTCAATTGTGTACCTTTTATATAATACACTAGCGGCCCGTCCCGGCTTCGCACGGGTAGACATAAAAAGGTACAGATATTTAAGTTATAAGCATGCTAATTAAAACGACCATGAATCACTAAATTAGAAAACATTTTTTTGTCCTATCATTAATACTCTTCGCAGCGTATGCGGTGAAAGACATTTTATGGCTAATATTTTTACACCTTCGGTTGGTTTTAATAGGAATTTCTAAAAATTTCTAAAGAAATCTAGTACTAAATATAGCCACTCAGTGATAATGTAGCTTTCTATAATGAAAAAAGAATTATTAAAATCGGTCCAGTACTTTTTGAGTTTATTCGTTACATACAAAAATACAAATCTTTCCTCTTTATAATATTATATTATGTAAAAAATCTGATTTAATGCGCCATCTTTTCGAGACTTATGAAACTTACGATTAATAACAAACATCAACATTGACAATCAGTTTATTGTTAATTATAAATTATTAAGACCATTAATCGAAATATAAACTATCCTATATCTCAAGTTAGACCAAATTACACATAAAATGCCATCTTTCATCGAAATCGGTTGACTTGGTGAAGAGTTCGCTGGAAACATACATTTGATACTGGATTTTTATATATTAAGAGAAATGACGTAACACCAAATTAATATAATATTGTAAAAAAATTCAATAAACTGTTTTTTATAAATCAAAAAATCTGAAAAAACAGAATAATTGTCACTCCGAATATTTTACGAACATAAAATGGTATTACCTCCCGAATGATCTTTTCAATAAAAGAATTACGTTTTTGACATCTGGTCAGATTTTGAGAAAGATTTTTAACATTTCTTTCAATCTTGTTCGATTCGAATATTTCGAGAACAGGTGAAGGTATTGACTTTAAAATTATTCCGTTCTATACGAAACGTTACGTTGTAAACGTAATATAATGTTTTAAAAAAATCCAATGTGATTTTTTTAAAGCAATAAAAACTTTCAAAAAATGCTAAAAACATGTTTGTAAAAATTGGTTTTGATTTGACTCTCATGTTTTTGGTTTTGTTTTTGTTTTATAAAAACATTCTCAAAAACTATGGATTTAATTTGTGCTCAGAAGACAAAATTTCTATGATTTGTCAATTGAGAATGGCAAACTGTTTCGAGATTTCTATTCAGTAACACCAGTACAATACTTTCAAATTCTGGAAAATAACTTCGAAAAAAATAAATCTGTTCTTGAAGTCAAAAGACCAGTTCCTGCATTTGACCGTGTTCAGTAATGAAGTTTATTTCTGATTAAATAGCTTTGTCAATAAGCAAAATTTCCTTATTTTGGGTGAAGACAATCCTGAAACCATTAACGTTATATCCATTTAAATTGGCTTTGTGGTTTCCACGTTGTCCACGCATGCAGCATCCTTATTTATTTCGAAATGATGAAGGAGCTGCCGTTACTATAAATGGCGAGCGTTATCGAGCTATTTTGAATAATTTTGGATTTTAAAAAATTAATAAACTAAATAAGAGATTCTGTTAAAACGATATGTAAATGTAGCAACTTGTCTAGCATTGAGTTTAACCAAAAATTTATTGCAAAATCAATTTGGTGACAATTTTAGATCAAAAAGTGGTCCTGTTAACTGGCGCCTTCGTTCCTGCGACAATCTTAGTGTGACTTAACGCCTTTCGCTTCATAATAACAATCTTGCAACTGTTGAAGTACTGAAGCCACCATTGATGCCAGACATCCAAATTTATTTGAGAAAGGTATTGAAAAATTGGACTAATCGAATGCACCATAGAAAAAATAGATGCCTTGACATATCTAAAAATGCTTTCGAGTAATATTTTGTATCTTTAACTATTATTTAAAATTTTCAAGCTCTTAAAAAACACCCGATATTATTTATGTACACAAAGTATTCTTTCAAGAACCTTTTGGTTTATCTTAGCATTATTGATAAATTCTTAATTCTTCTATTCGTAAAATAGCTTTGGTGTACTTCTTAAACAAATTGAGTTACTTTCACTTTTTGATTTTTTTCTAAAATAAACATACTCGTAACAGCTTTTGCCTTTTAAACACAGAAATAATCGAAACAAATAATCAAAGTTTGTCCTTTTATCTTCCTGTAGGTCACATTTACTCTGTAATAAATAAATGCGTTTATGTTTTATGAATGTAATTCTTATAAAATCAATTTTGATTATAAAGTGATTTTTTCATTTTAAAATTGTTGAAATAAACACACATAATTATGAAAAACAAATTTAACAATGCATCACGCAGACGATATTTATAAAATTCTGAAATTTTATTGTTTCAAAAACAAACAAAATTAAAATAAATAAAAGCTCCTAAATAAGTTCACCAACTGGCTTCACAATGATTTCATGAATTTGAACATGTGGTGGCGTTGAAATAGCAAACATCACAGCTTGTGAAATATCTTCAGGTTGTAAATAAGCTGTTATTCCTTCAAAAACGTTCGCTTCAGCCATTTCTGTTTGAACTACCCCTGGACTTATGCTCTTTAAAAATAAAAACAAATATTTTAAAATTCGTATTGTAAATAAGAAATATTTCAATGTTAACACAAACCGTTGTCTTAATTTTCGTTCCCAAATTATTAAGTTCCCTGCGTAATACTTCATTGACTGCAGTTACTGCAAATTTTGTTGGTGTATAGATATTGGTACTAAATGAAAGATCAGGTACTCTATGTCCATGGATGCTGTTAATATGAACTATATGTCCATTAAAGTCACGCTTCTTCATACTCTTATAAGCCGCTTGAGTGCAATATATTACACCTCGTAGATTCGTATTTATAACTTCATCGATCACTTTCGGGTCCATTTCAACAAGATTTCCATTTTTTAAGATCCCAGCATTATTCACGAGGATATCTGTACCACCAAATGTTGATTCTATCCATTCAAATGTAGAACTAACATCATCTAGATTTGATATATCACATTTTCGAGGGATATAAAGCTCCTGGTGCGATTTCGATATATCTAATTTATTTTTCTCTAAACGTTCTAAACGACGACCTAGAGCGATAACTTTAACTCCTGCTGCAACTAAATCCTTGGCAATAGCTTCACCAATTCCACTACTAGCTCCGGTTACTACTGCAACACGATTTAACCAACGTTCCATAGTAAAAGATTAATTTTAACTAACTGAAATTCGTGAGATTCATTAGAAGAAAGATACAAAATTAGATTTATTGGAATCAAATATGTATACAATTTTTTAGGTACATAGGTAATTGAAAGTGAAATGAAAAGAACACAATTCTTTTATGTCAAATAATACACACACTTCGTGTCACATGAATAGGGATACGCTTTTTTCGTTTTTTTTCTTTGACTATATTTTTCAAACCCTTATTTTTTTATATTTCGAATACAAAATTTGGATAATTGACAAATACAAGTTTTATGGCGGTTTTTCCGAAGAAGGTCATTAAAAGTACCTGATTTTTTGTGTCACATGATAGCGACAAGATCTAAATTTACCTGTAAGACCCTTTTAAGTAAAGAAAATAACAAAAATTCTTGTGGTTTAGGTAAATACTGGTTTTATTGAATCTGAATTGAATTTGTAGTAATGCGTGCTGCCTGCCTCCTGATTTCTGAATTACTTTAAGTAACCTGTGGTGTATGGATTCATAGGGTGCTGTCAGATAATTGAACATAATTCGGGCGCAAGATCGTTTTATGGCTTCAATAAATTCTGCAATATAAACTTAATACATACCTCATTCAGTCCACATTTCGGTTTTTCTAAAAAAACCTAAGGGTTTGAAAAATATCGTGAAATAAAAAACGAACAAAGCTTGTACCTACTCATGTGACACGAAGTGTATATCTAATTTTTAGTTCGAAGTCGCCTGCTTACGATATGGTGCAAACAAAATACAAAATAAGCTAATTTCAAAAGAGGATTATTTAGTTTCTTACTTGAAGTTATTGAATTGACTAAAAAATTTTGCAATCAACGATCATTTTAATAATTGTACTTTCAAACGATTGTAATCTATTTTTGCGAATTATTTGACGGTAATCAATTGATTGCAATCGTTTGAGACTTCAAGCACTCGCTTGAAGTCATTGCATTATTTTTTACTTTTGAAAAATGTATTGGTGTTTTTTCCAATATACATTACGTCAAATAGAATTGTTTAGAAGTAAAAATAAAGACTTTGACTAAATATTCAAAAGAAGCTTGAAACTACATCATCTGATCTTTATTCGAATATTCAGCAGGTAACGGGTTATCCATTTTGCGGTTTCAAAAGTATTGGTCTGGAATTCGTCATCTGTCGAAATAAGTTGTTGAACCAAGTTTTTTTTTCAGTCTGACATTTACGAAAATGGATCGCTTAACTATTGCACAACGCATACAAATTGTTAAAAGCTACTACAAAAATGGTGATTTTGCCCCAGTCACATATCGTGATTTAAGTGGAGATTATGGTTTAATGTGTCGATTCCTCGTCGTTCTCAGGAATAAGGACTATCATACGGCACATTATGGCGTATGTTGCATTGGGATCTACACCTACATCCATATAAAGTCCAGCTTACAAAACAACTGAAGTCAGCTGACCATTCACAACGTCGTATGTCGAATGATCGGTCGAACATAAGGCGGTGGACATCGATTTTTCGAACAAAATTTTCTTCAGCGACGAAGCACATTTCTCACTCGATGGGTATGTTAATAAGTCAAAGTATTTGGGGTTCTGAGAATCCTCAAGTAATTGGAGAGAGGCCATTATATCCACAAAAAGTCAATGTTTGTTGCGATTTTTGGTCCGGAGGTGTGATTGGACCTTACTTCTTCAAAAACGACGAAGGAACGACTGTCGCACCGTCAATTCAATTCGGAGCGTTATTTTCATATGACAACCGACTTTTTTTGCCTGCTATTGAAGAATATGACTTGGAGAATATTTTGTTTCAACAAGACGTTGCCACATGCCACACAACCCGACCGAATATGGCTTTATTGCAAGAAACATTTCCTGAGCGCGTAATTTCTCGTCGATATCAACTGGCCACCAAGATCATGAAATTTGACACAGCTGGACTTTTTTTTTGTGAGGTTACACAAAAGACCGTGATTATGTAGATAAAACTTTAAGTATTGAGCACTTAAAAATTAACATTCGTCAAGTTACGGCTAAGATACCTCCCAATATATGTCAAAAAGTGGTCGAAAATTACCTCAAAAGAACTGATGCTTACAACAAATCCCGTAGTGCTCATTTAAATTATGTAGTGTTTCACACGTAATGTCAACGTTTAAACTTTATAATAAAAAAGAAATATCATGAATCTCGAATAAGAAAAAAAATTGTTAATTTTCAAATGCTCCAAAAAATATTGATTCAAGATATATTTTTTTAAGGTACACCTGTTTAAAATGCTCAAGCTATATGACTATCGTCGTTTGATAAAATTTAAGATTATCGTATTTCAATTCAGTTTTGCTTCACATAGGAACTATATGGCAAGTATTACATTCGTCGGAATCGAGAATTTAATCAAACATGACATTACAATGGTAGAGAAGTCGAAAAATGTTGGTCCCGCGATTCCGTCCGTCTT
This sequence comes from Eupeodes luniger, assembly GCA_951509635.1. NCBI lineage: Eukaryota > Metazoa > Arthropoda > Insecta > Diptera > Syrphidae > Eupeodes > Eupeodes luniger. The sequence goes on from OX608074.1 coordinate 131,252,125, forward strand.
TTTGCCTGTCTCTCCTCACCCCTACAGCCTAAGCCATTGATTTGATTGAGTTTAAACTTGAGTATTAGGGTTTAAAGCAGATTTGCCTGAGGATTGTTTTTTTTAATTTTTTAAGACCAAAAATTACAGTAGTCCTAATACAAATTTTGTGGGACAAAAACCGAAAATTTGATTTTTCTGAAAAATATCCCGATACATTTTATTAAATTTTCCCTAACATTTTTTTCTCAACTTGGCTTCTTTCAATATAAAAAAAATATATTTTTGTGTTGATTAAAAAGGATACCCCATAGAACTGTTATTTGTTTTTTAATTTTATGAGGAAATAATATATGTTGATCAAAATGTTCACATTTGACTTAATAAATACATGCCAAAAATGTTTTAAGGAAATAATTGAGAACATTTTATGTACAGTAAAATCCGCTTAATTGCACCTGGCTTAATAGATTTTGGCCGAAAAAATCGCGTTCGAAAATTCCCCATATACATACAACAGCTTTTCATTGGTTAATTGAACCCCGTTTAATTGAAATACTAGCTTAATTAATTTTTAAAAATGCAACTAACAAACTGAAACAAGACAAAATCGAAAAATGTATATATAAGTTTTTGTAACTTAGAATCACTGAAATTGGCAGCACTGCTCACTTCATAACTATTTAAAAAATGACAGCTCCCAGTTATTTGTTTTCTGTCATTTGCAATTTCAGTTTTGATCGTCGCGTTGTTGGTTGCATTAATTGAGATGAATATTTTATGTTTTAATTGACCAACTGGTGCAATTAAGCAATTTTCGCTTCAACGGGATTCCGTTTAATGAACCACCCGGATAATTCTAATTTGACAATATGGCTAATACAAAAAAAGCTCTTACGAATAAAAAAAAAAGATGAATTGCGACCCAGACTGATAACTTCCCATCCTGTCTGTCGATTTGTCTTGCTTAAAAGGTTTGTAGGTTTTTGTGTTTTGTTGATAAAGTTGTCAATTGAATTATTCTAAAAAAAAATTAAAAATTAATAACAATATTTTGCATATGATGAAATAGTTTGATACAAATTGGACGAATGAAATTAATTTGAAGTCAATACCTTCTATTGTTTACGTGATATCGAGAACTGAACATCATTTTTACGAAATCAATTTTTAAGAACTTTTAGAAATGTTTTTTTTTCGGTTTTTATTTTTTGTTAAAAAAACTTTCAATTCGATTTTTCAAAAAATTTTATCGAATGTTCAAAACAATATTTCTCATAAGATAAAATTAGACTTAAGCCAAAATCTCAAAGTTTTGAAAAGATATTTAAGTCGAAAATCAATTTTTACCAACTTTTATAAATTTTTTATTTAGGTTTTTATTTTTTGTAAAAAACTGTCAATTCGATTTTTCTCAAATTTTTTCCTAACGTTGAAAACAATATTTCTTATAAAATTAAATTTTTAAATTTAAATTTTAAATTTTTAAAAAGAAATTTGAGTCGAAAATCAATTTTTGACAACTTTTGTTAATTTTTTTGTTCGGTTTTTAATTTTTTATAAAAAAAAACTGTCAATTCGATTTTTCTCAAAATTTTAATAAATGTTGGCAACAATATTTTTTAAAAGATAAAAGTAGTTTAAAGCCATAATCTCAAATTTTTGAAAAGATATTTGAGTCGAAAATCAATTTTTACCAACTTTTATAAATTTTTTTTTAGGTTTTTTTTGTAAAAAAAACTGTTAATTGGCTTTTTTTCTTGTTTTGTATCACGTCACAGTATATAATATAACATTTAATTCAAGTCTCTAGCGTCATTGGTTAATGAGATATTTAGAGTTAACCAAAATGTTCACCTTTTTTTTAAACTGCTATGGTAAAAAAACCACCCACGCAATTTTCTTGATAGCCCTTTCTGCATCTTTCTGTCTTATTATCTGTATAACAAAATTTATTGGAAGTCGATATCTCTTCTGGTTCTTGAGCTATGGAGGACGAAAAAAACCAAACGAACGTACGTACACACGCACGCACAGACATCTTTCTAAAAATCTTTTATTTCGACTCTAGGGACCTTGAAACGTCCAGAAATGTCAAAATTTTCAATTTGACAAATCGGACCCATTACAATAACTTCCTATGGGAAGTTAAATATACCTATAATATTCGTCTTACCAACATATTTTAACTAAACCAGAAAATTCTTAAACACCCTGTACATTTTTTAAAAATCCACCTCATTAACGTTTAGTTTCAGATAAAAGTAGTTTTCATTTTTTCAATAAAAAAAATAAGCATGCACCACTGTGCGGCACAATGAAAAAGATTCAAGAAAATCGAAAAATTGTTCCGTGCTCTAATTTTATTTGAGGCTTAACAAAAGCTGCCATTTTCAAAAGTTAGTTCTGAAAGCATGATGAATTTTCGTCGGGGTCGAAAAATTTCATGGTCGTAATATAGAATATTAAAATTTAAGACAGTACATTCTTCTGCTAAAAACAACCAAGAAGGTTCATTCCATTTTTGTATTATTTCCAAATTCAAATCAAATTATAAAGAGAAATCTCTGTACTCCTTCAGATTTGCAAGGCCTAAAATCAATGAATGGAACAGGTTTTATTATTTTAAATGTTTATTTCTACCTCAGACTGCTTTTGGAACCATGTATGTTTCTTCGTTTTTGATATCATAAATTTAATAAAATCGCAAAATTTGTTTATTTTTAATTTTGTGACGAAACTTTAGGTGATAAAATTATATTTATTTAAATTAATTTCAGAAAACATGGATTTGGTCATAAGGATATTCCATAATATCATTATAACACAGGTGGCTACATTTCTTGTATATTTAAATCAAATTTAGGCATTTACATATATTCAATGAACCAACATTTCAATAAAAAGACGACAGCCTTAGTTTTAAATTCTTGTTGATCATGGAACGTTGGTTAAATCGAATTGCAGTTGTTACCGGAGCAAGTAGTGGAATTGGTGAAGCCATCGCCAAAGACTTGGCCTTGTCTGGAATCAAAGTTGTTGCTCTGGGTCGACGTTTAGAGCGTCTTGAAAAAAATCACTCAGAACTTCCCGATGAAGCTAAAAAGTTATTCTACCCCCGCAAGTGTGATGTTACCAGCAAAGATGATGTTCGCGCCACATTCGAGTGGATAGAAAAAACTTTTGGAGGAACTGATATTTTAGTGAATAACGCTGGAATTCGTAGAAGTGGAGATCTTGTGGAAATGGATCTCGATGATGTCGATGCGGTTATCAATACAAATTTAAGAGGTCTAATTTATTGCACCCAGGCAGCTTTTCGAAGTATGAAAGCTCGGAATTTCGATGGACATATAGTTCACATAAACAGTATCAATGGACATGTTGTGCCTAATAGAGGACCAGGTCAAAGTTCGAATGTTTATACCCCAACAAAGTTTGCTGTAACTGCAGCAACTGAAGTAATGAGAAAGGAATTGATAAATTTGCAAACTAAAATTAAGATCACTGTAAGTTTTTAATGAAACAGGGTTTTTGAAAATGTTTTTTTAATTGTTTTTGTTTTTCAAAAGAGTATAAGTCCAGGATTAGTTCGAACAGAAATTGTTGCCGATGAAATATTCGATAAGATTGGATGTTATTTGAAACCGGAAGATATTTCACAAGCTGTCTTGTTTTCTATCGCCACACCCTCGCATGTACAAATTCATGAAATGATTGTAAGACCAGTTGGTGAAATTTTATAAATAAATAAAGTAAATTAATTAAAATGATATGAAGGTTCAACTTGGAAGAAACAAATATTTAAGAGGAAATTAAAAAAAAAGAGGCTGGAATGAGACCCACACTGATAACTTCCCATCCTGTCTGTCGATTTGTCTTGCTTAAAAGTTTGTTTATATGTATCAATTTTTACCAAATTTGCGTACTATTTTTTGTAGATTTTATTTTTTTATGAAAAAAAACGGACTGTTGGATTTTTTTCTTAAAAATTACTGAATATCGAAAACAATATTTTTCTGTGAAATAAAATAAGTTTAAAGCCAATATTTGTAATTTTTGAAAAGCTATTTGAGTCGAAAGTAAATTTTTACCAAGTTTTAGTATTGTTTTTTTTTAAGGTTTTAAGTTTTTGTAAAAAAAACTGTCACTTCAATTTTTCTTATAATTTTATGGGATGTCGAAAACAATATTTCTTATAAGTTAAAATTAGTAAAAAGCCATTATCTCAAATCTCTGAAAAGATATTTGAGTCGAAAATCAATTTTTACAAACTTTTGTTAAATTTTTTTAGGTTATTAATTTTTTGTACAAAAGCTGTCAATTCGATTTTTCTCAAAATTTTACCGAATGATGAAAACAATATTTCTTATAAGATAAAATAAGTTGGAAGCCATAATCTAAAATTTTCGAAAAGATATTTTTAAGTCGAAATCAATTTTTACCAACTTTGAGTAATGTTTTTTTTAGGTTTTTATTTTTTATAAAAAAACTGTCAGTTAGATTTTTCTCAAAATTATATCAGATGTCAAAAACATTATTCTTCGTTGCACAAAATTGTTTTGGAGATGAAATCGTATATTTTAAACGTAAAATTTTTGAGGTGACAAATTTTTGTTTCACTTCTTTTGATTTATTAAAAAAACCGTTAGTTGGATTTTTTTCCAAAAATCCATAGCTCAAGAACCAGTGGAGATATCGACTTCAAATATATTTTGTTATACAGAAAATAATGCAAAAAGATGCAGAAAGGGCTCTCAAGAAAATTGCGTGGGTGGTTTTTTTACCATAGCAGTTTAAAAAAAAGGTGAACATTTTGGTTAACCCTATATATCTCATGAACTAATGAAGCTAGAGACTTGAATTAAATTTTATATTATAAATTGTAACGAGATACAAAACAATTATATTTTTGGAAAAAAATCCAATTAACGTTTTTTTATAAATCAAAAAAAAACTGAAAAAAAAAATTTGTCACATCGAAAATCTTACGAATAAGAAATGATTTATTTCCAAAACAACGAAAAATAACGTTTGTAACATCTGGTAACATTTTGAAAAAAAATCGAATTTACAGTTTTTTTTATAAAAAATAAAAACCTAACAAAAAAACAAAACTAAAACTTGGTAAAAATTTACTTACGACTCAAAAAGCTTTTCAAAAATTAAAAATATTGTCTTCACACTCTTTTTATTTCACAGAAAATATTGTTTTCGATATTTATATATCATTCAATATAAAAATCCAACAGTCCGTTTTTTCATAAAAAAATAAAATCTAAAATAGTACGCAAATTTGGTAAAAATTGATGTTCGGTTCTTGATATCTCTCAAATTAATTTCATTCATCCACCTTGTAAAAATTTAAGAAATGCTACTTAAATTGGTAAAAATTTGTTTTCGACTGAAAATCTATTTAACAAAACTAGATTTTCAAACTAAACTATTTCTTTTTATGCAAAATATTGTTGGTAATTTTAAATTTTTTAAGAATAATTCAACTAACAACTTTTTTAACCCAACCGACCCTACAAACTTAAAGCAAGACAAATCGACAGACGGGGTGGGGAGTTATCAGTGTGGGTCGCATCCCAGCCCCTTTTTTTAGTGATGAACTCATTCATTTTCATATTTGGTTAAACAATTTGCGATTGAGTACACTTAATTATTTTATATTCTCAAACAAAACTAAACTATTATTATCAATGAAAAAATGCTATCTTTACTTTGTATACAATGTTTATAAAAACATACCCATAATACTAAAATTACTTTGAACCAGGGGCGAACGCAGAAAAAAATTTCGGGGGGGGTTTCAAAAAATATATATTATATTATTTTTTTATTTTAAATGTCAAGTGTTTTTTTTTTCTTTTTTGGCACTATTTTATATAGGTACTAAGAAAAATGTATGAATAAAAATTACATGTATAGATACACATGTGTATGACTTGCTTTCACGATTGACAAAACAGTTTGACTTTGACTTCAAAGCTAAAACTTAATTTTTATATGCATTAAGCATATATAAGTTTGTATGCCTTATTTTCTAGTTTCGAAAATTCTCGAAATCGAAATTATTGTAAAAACGTATATACTGTGATCTCATGTTAAAACGCTTTGTTTTTATATTTCCTCGTCTTTATTTGGGTTAATCTAATTTAATTAAGTATGCTAGAGAGTTTGTGAGTTTATTTGTACGTAATTAAAAAATAAATGTCATCTGCATAATATGGAAAATATGTTAAACAAAATGTGATGAATTCATTAATCTGTGTTTTCAAATTTTTCGGACTTGAATTATGTTGGTCATTTTTACCTTCAAGTGGTCAATTTTACTTTCAAATTTGGACAGAAACTTTTTTTTCAAGTGGCAACCGTGGTCACAAATGTAAGTTACAGAAACAAAGAGATGAGGTGAGATTTTTCTATTTTCACAGTTCTCTTTTGTTTGTTTTCGCATATTCAAATTTACCGTGGATTGCTAGATTGAATTTTTAAATTGTCAAACACATTTTTCTTAAACTCACAATGAAAATACTAGAAGTATTCGTTCCGAACCTTTAGACCGAAGACATAGGGTCATATTCATAGTTCCTTGATAAGTTTTGATTTTGTCTTTGCTAAATTAAACTTCAGTTTATGTTATTCATAGAAAATTTAAACCCATTTTAAAACGATAATCTGGAGTCTAAAAATAAACACGACGGAACCTATGTTTAAGCTGTTTCTTAATCTATTAAACGTCAAAAATAAACAAACTGATTGAGTAAATTAAGTTACGAGACATTTTATTTGAAAATTTCAAAACAAAAATTAAAATGTCAAAAGACTTAAGCATATATCAATATTTTGACATTTTGCTGGATGTTGGAATGCTATACCTACCAACTAACAAAAAACGAAAGCTTTACTTAACCCGATGGGACCCCTTTGAAATAGATAAAGACGATTTGTATGAAAGGTATCGATTCGAGAAAAAAAAACTGTCAAGTTTATGATTGACCTTCTAAATATTATAGATCGAAATTCAATGAAATGTTTGCTAATATCTGCGTGCTTCCAAGTCTTAAAACCACCAGCCCGACTTCATAAAATTTCTCAACTAACAGCAAACAAAATAGTTTAAAGGGTTTCAAAGATTATGGCTCTCCAACTAACGCAATTTATTTTGTTACCCTCTACAAGCCATTTTGTATAGGTTTAAGTGAAATTTTTCAAAATTGTTGTAGAATATGCCTTAAAGCTGTTTCTAACTAAACAGAGCTGGCAAATTCTTTATGAATAGCAGCTGTGTCTAACCTACATATGTTTTATGTAAAATTAAGACTCCAGTTCAAATAGACACGGGTTTAAAATATGACTATGAATATGTCCCATATTGTTTTGTGTCTTACATTAAGGTATGTTTAAATGCAGAAACGCATTCAAATGTTTAAAAATATTGAATTTAGGAGACGTAACTTTCATTATTAATTTGCTTCTTGTTCTTGAAAAATAGGGAAAAAACGCGACAAAGGCAAACAGGGTTGCTGTTTTTGTTTTAAAATATTCTTGTGTCACAATTCAAGAAGTGAAAAAAGTTAAGTTTAAAGATTTTTTTTTAAATTTACAGTTAAAACTAACATAAATGAACCGAACAATTTTTCGGTGGTTTGATATTTAAATGTGTCATAAGTGGCCGTGAGATCGTTTCCAAAACGAGTACAACAAGGTCATTTTCTGTTTTTAATTTTTCATTTTTAGCCATAAGAAACATGGCAAAAGGGAGCATCTCTGTGTTCATAATAATACTTAGCGTCATACAAAAAGTTAAAAACCCTTCATCTTCTACCTCAGTGTTTGAAAATAAATATACTAAACATTTTAATTGTTAGTATGAATGAAAACAAGAAAAATATTTTTCTTTCTTTACCAAAAAATACAGAAATTTATTGTTCTGATTTAGCGTGTTTGTGTTTTGTGCACAATTTCTATCACCGTAGCAAATTTATTAAAATTGTTTGTTTAACATACATACATAGTTTGAAAATTTGAGTTGAAAATAAATTTTGTACCATTTGTTTTTTTTTTTTTTTGAACAATGAGGGATATTTGATTACTGTACATATTCTGATATTTCGGGGGGGGTTTTAACCCCCAAAACCCCTACCTGCGTTCGCCCCTGCTTTGAACAAACGAGATAAAACTGCAACAATAATTTCTTTTCAACTTTAAGTTTATGTATAAATATAACCACTTCAATTAAAGTTGTAGATATTTAAATTATGTGAAATTTGAGACATAAAAAGAATAATAAAACAATTGACACAAAATTTCAAACATTATAGGTAGTTCAAAAATAACTTTTCTTAAGTAATCTAAGTAGGTATTTTAAATGGATTTCAAACTAGTTTATATAAATGTTAATAATAATTTGTATAGGGTTTCCAATAAAAGGTTTCATTTTAAATGGCCTGCTATATAAGCAGGTATCACTTTTAACAGGTAAAAACTTATTCATTGTTAAACAACGCATTGAAATTTTTAAAATTAACTACAAAACTATTGAACATCTTGCAGCTACAGTTTTATTTAAGAAAAGTTTTCTGCTCATGTAATTTCTTGAAGAGGTGATCACAACTGGCCACTGAGACGTTATAATTTAAAACTTTAGACTTTTTTCTTTGTGTCACTTGAAAGATATAAGTAAAGTATATGCCAATGCTACAAATTCGATTTAACACCTTAAAGAAAGAATTCAAAAAAGTCAAGAATGTCTAGTATTTTGTTAGAATCAGATGACATTTATGTTGGCAAACCAGAATAATAAAATTCGAACTTGTATATGTGGCCTTCTTGATATAGCCATTTATTTGTTATCGTTATCAGCCTAGATCACCATTAGGTGTATTAAGAATTAACAATGAAGTTGATGCCAATAACAAAGTTAAGTCCTAACGAAGGTATAAGTTTTGCATATGCCTTTTTCAAATAAGAGTGCATCTGAGAGCAGTACATATGTAGCTGTTATTTTAAACTCTTCCTTTTTTACTATAATATAAATTGTTGCAATTAGTATGCCACCAACAGCAGCAACATAGCAACGTCTTACAAACCAATTTTGGCGCAAAATTTTGAAAAAAAATTGGAAGTGAAAAAGCTCAGCAAAATAATATAGAAGCAAGAAGGCTTATTCTAAAGAATCAGATTGAACTAAGAAATAAACATTCCACGATAGATCAAGTGCATTCATGGATGTGGTGGAAAAAGTGTTTTAAGATGTTCCTCAAGCCTTTATCAAGGTTTGACACTTAGGAAATGACCTTTGCAGGTAGTACTACGAAATACTGAAATTTTATATTACGAACCAAATCTCTAGAGTACAGTACGACTAAAATTACTAACAAAAAAGAAGCTGGTGTACCACAACGAAGTATCCTAGGATCAACCTTGTATTTTAAACAATGGATTTACAAACACTATCCATTACAAAGGCTTCACAAAAATGTCCAAAATGTAGTCGATAAAGTAAGTGATTGCAGGTACAAATTGTTTACCAAAGGAAATCAAGCAATATCAACTTATATAAATTTTACAAACAAAAATATGAACAATGTTCCAATTTCTTTAAACAGTACAAAAGTAGCTTACTCCAATACTTCCAAATGCCTTGAAATAGAGTTTGGATGCAAAACTTTAATAGAAAAAGCACATCAAATAGAAAAAAGAAATGCTAAACTTGAGTACGGAAGAAAGAAGAAAGAAACAAATGTTATGTAAGGGAGTATTGAAACCCGTGATGAACTCATCCAAACATTTCAAAACAAAGTCCTTTGTGGAATAATAAATGCCCTTTGGTAAACGTATAAGAAATAGCGATCTAGATCATGATCTTCAAATTGAAATGTTTACAAAAGTGGTTAATTCACCAACTCCTAAATATAGAACGTCTTAAAAATGTAAGAGTCAATGTTCGGAGATAATAAATAATAAAAAACAAGCTTCATGAAATGATGGTCTTAAAGTTACGGAAAAGTATTATAGTTATATAACCTTCCTTTAAAGTAAATAATAAATTAAAAAAGACAAATCTCTTGTCCACCTTCCATATTTCAATCCTGTTTAACCGATATGGTTCTAGTGAGGTAAACGTCTCACACAACTTGGGACCGATTCTTACCAAATGTCTTTTGATAGATATAGGAGACATTTACACTTTTTAATATTTGGTTATTTGGCTTAAGCACAAAAGATCTTAAATTATAAAGCATGAGGCTTAAAATTTTAATGCAGAAATGTAGGGTAGTACAGATGCATATAAAATGTGGGTAATAAAATTAACAAAATAAGAAGTAGCAAACTATTGCTCAGAGATTAAAGTTAGACTATAGGGTATTATGGTCAAGAAATTCTCTTAATACAATTCATAACACATCGAATTTAAGAAAATACAATTGTTTAATTAACTTGTTTTTAAATTCGTGGAATAGCCAAAAAACAAACAAACAAATAATAATTCATAGAAGTCCTAATGCCTCATATTTATTAGAACCGAAGTGCTCAGTAACTTAATGTTTGCTAAGGTCTTTAAGAAAATTCGAACGTTTTGTTGAGTTCTGTGTTGTCAGATTATTTGGTTAACGCACTACATTTCTTATAGAAATTTGAAGACTGTTCTTAGTCCTCCATTGCCTGACCTTTGATAATTGGTAATTACATTTCTGTAGACATCTGCTTAAGAATCTTTTTATTCACTAAGAAAAACTTTTAATCTCCATTCTTTTTAACAAATTACATAAGAAAATCTAAAACATTTCACCAACTGGCTTCACAATCATCTCATGAATTTGTACGTGTGGTGGTGTTGAAATAGCAAACATCACAGCTTGTGATATATCTTCAGGTTTCAAATAGCAACCAACTGCATCAAATAATTCATCCGAAATAATTTCAGTTTTAACCAATCCAGGACTAATACTCTTTAAAAACAAAATACGTTATTTAATTTTTATTTCAATATTTACGTTTCGAAAACTTACTGTGACTTTAATTTTTGTTAGCATATTAGTAAATTCCTTTCGCATTACTTCAGTTGTTGCAGTCACAGCATATTTTGTTGGTGTATAGACATTTGTGCTCACTCCTGGAAGAATTTCAGGGACCTTATGTCCATTGATACTATTTATATGGACAATGTGTCCATCGAAGTTGCGAGCTTTCATGCTCCGGAAAGCCCCTTGAGTGCAATAAATTAAGCCCCTTAAATTAGTATTGATAACCGTATCAATATCATCAAGATCCATTTCTACGATATTGCCAGGTTTATGTAATCCAGCATTATTGACTAGAATATCAGTGCCTCCAAGATTTGCTTCTATCCACTCGAATGTGGCTAGAACATCATCTTTGTTAGTAACATCACACTTGCGGGGGTAGAATAACTTTTTAGCTTCATCGGGTAGTTCTGAATGATTTTTTTCAAGACGCTCTAAACGTCGACCCAGAGCAACAACTTTTACTCCAGCTAAGACCAAATCTTTGGCGATGGCTTCACCAATTCCACTACTTGCTCCGGTTACAACTGCGACACGATTTACCCAACGTTCCATGGTGATGGTTAAGTTTGAACTGAATCTAACTTATAAAGCAAAATTTTGGCTATAAGTTTTTCTGCAAAGTTTGTTAAAAGTTAAAAGCTTAAATTTGATAATTATTTATCAATTTATTATTTATGACTTTGTAGCCAAGCATCTATAGGTACGCAAAATGTGTATACGTAATCTAATCGTGAAGACTTAAATTATTTCAGGTGATTGTTTATGATGTCTGGTATGAACTCTTAGTAGTTATTTAGTATTATGATCTCCATCAATTAGAGGCGGGCTCGCCGTCGTCGTTGGAGAGGAATATCAACCAAGTTTGGCTTTGTAAGAGGTTGGTAAGCTTTTGCAAACATTTTGCTATGTTGAGCAATGAGCATGTAATAAAGAATACTAAAAACATAAAATTTGCGTTTTGAAGCTTTCTGAAGTTCATATGGCTTTACTCTTATTTTGTATCAATATTCACCTAGTCACGTAAATTTAGCAAATTTTGTACGTTATAGTAAAAAAAAAATTAAGACTAGGTTAGATTTAAGTGCATGTTGCCTGAAAAAAAACAACAAAAATTAGTATTTAGCCCGTAAATATTAAATATAATTAAATACAAAAAAACTAGTCAATATTTTAATACTTCAGCGCTTTAGGTGACAGCACTGTGTTTAAATCTTAAAAATGGTATTTAAATCTTAACCTTTTGTTCTTTAAATTGATTGATCTTATAAATTTACATTATATGATCACATTTTATTTTCTAAATTAATACAAAATTCAGTTTTAAGTATTATTCACATGGGTAATTAATAATTTTCTAGAACTTTTCTCCAACTGGTTTCACTGTTATTTCATGTATCTGCACATGTGGCGGAGTTGATATCGCGAACATCACAGCTTGAGATATATCTTCTGGATTCAAGCAAATGCCAATGGCATCAAGTGTTTCCTCAGGAAGAATTTCCGTCCGAACAACTCCCGGACTGACACTCTAAGTTTATAGAAACGAAAACAATAGCATTTATAAATTATTTTTGTATAAAACACTTTCTCACTCACTGTTGTCTTGATTTTTGTTCCAAAATCATTGAATTCCCGTCGAAGGGTTTCATTGATAGCAGTGACTGCAAATTTTGTCGGTGGATAAATATTGAAACTACTACCAGGTTCGGTGTAGGGAACACTGTGCCCAGCAATACTATTTATATGAACAATATGACCATTGAAATTTCTTCCCTTCATACTCTTGAAGGCAGCTTGGGTGCAATAGACCAATCCCTTGATATTTGTACTGATGACTTCATCTAAAAATGTGCTATCCATGTCGACAAGATTACCCGGACGAACTATTCCAGCATTATTGACCAGAATATCCGTACCTCCAAGGGTTTTTTCGATCCATTCAAAAGTATGTTTAACATCGTCCTCATTGGAAACGTCACATTTTCGAGGGAAGTAACGTTTTTGTAAATCAGCTGAGAGCTTAGAGCGATTTTTATCAAGACGTTCTTGTCGACGTCCTAATGCTACAACTCGAAGACCTGCCGTGACTAAATCCTTGGCAATTGCTTCTCCAATTCCACTACTGGCTCCAGTAACTACCGCGACACGATTTGACCAACGTTCCATGATGACACTATGATTGAGACTTAGAAGTTATCTTAAGTGTTAAGAGGATTTTATAAAGTCAGAAACTATTAACTTGTTTGTTTGTTTGTTTGTTTCAATGCGAGAGAACAAACGTGAATTGTAATTATTTTCATGCAAATTAATTCATAGCTTTCTAGAATTATTTTTTAACGAAACATAGGGTAAATGGATCGTTTATTGGCTAATTCCAATAATAATTTGAAGAACAATTTTTCGTCATTAATTTTTATTTTTGGTGGAAGTCTTATCCTTGAAAAAGTTTCTACTAACCGTTACAAAATATCAAAATATAAAAAAAAAAACAAAAATAATAAAAACAAATGTATTATTGTAACTATATTTTTTGTTTTTTAAACCTAATATTTAAAAAAAAAATTTAAAAGTAACTGTGTGTAATATTTGAATACAATTTAATATATTATTTTATAATACAGATGTAACCCAAAACTTTGACAATTTTATCAATATTTTTGTAGAATCTAGTGACAAGAATCGAAAACAAAATAAAATTGTAATTTAATTACTTCAAGGTCTTGAAATTTTATCAAACTCGTTTGGGCTGATAATTTAATTAAAAAAATGTATTTTAACCATTACAACTTTTAATCAAAGTACCAAACACAAGATTATTTACCTTATATTATCTATGAGAAGTTCAAATTATATGATACATTATTTTAAATGACTTCAACAAATGGTGATTATAGTTTGTAAAAATAAACATACACACAAGTATGTAAGTAATATATGAACTCACAATAGTAAAGCTAATTTGAATGATTTTTGTTTTGAAATAAAATAAGATATGTAATTAGCTTGTACAGTATAATCTCTCTGAACCAATTTGAATACAATTATTCCTTATAATTATATTATTCTCTCAAAGATGTGTGTTCGTAAAAATCCATATTTTTGCAAGTGCATAGGTACAATTTATTAGCATTAATTCGAAATAAACAATACATTATAAACGTCAGTTGCCATTAACAAAAAATAACTACAGTTTTAAACTACAAGAAAAATCATAACTAAAAACAATTTTAATGTTTTATATTTATTTTATTTGTATTTATTTTTTTATTTTATTTAAATATCGTAATTGCTTAGCAACAGTTAATTTTAAAATCTTATAAAGTAGATGTAAGCTTGTTTAATGATTCAAAATCAAATATAAACAATTTTTTAAATAAATGTATAATGAAAAATTAAAGTATACCTGACAATTGTTTTTCTCTGACTTAGAGGGAGTCCATTGTATTGGGTTCTCGACTATAAACAATTCAAAAATTTATTTCTATACATTGAGGTGGTTATTATAAAAAAAAAATATTTTTTTCAAAGTTTCTAAAATCGTTTTTCTTTAGGCTTAGAAAGAAACTAAGTCTCTTGATCATAATCGTTGAGACGATACAAGTTTTCCAATAAAAGTTTTTCAATAAATTTATAACAACGAATATTTTTTAAAGACAAATCTATGCAAAATGAATGAGTCAAATGTCCGCCACTGCTACGTTTCCAGTATTCATAAAATTTTTATTTAATTGTATAGGTACTGGTACATAATTTTTAATAATAGTGTATTTATATTTAACAAATACCAAAATATGACAGCTTCCAAATTAACAGCTGTTCAAATAGCCGGCCATTCAAAGAAAAACCTCTTAGTTTAAAAATCCTTTACTAAAAAGTGTTAGATTTACAAAATTTTAGAGAACCAATTTTGAAGTTAGAACATTTATAAAATTTATAAAACTGTCAAAAATCCTGATTGTTTTTAATACTTTACTCAAAAATCCAAATAAAAGAGTTTTTTAGAAGTGTAGTTTTCAATGTGGCATTTTTTTTCAAAGTTGGTCTTTTTGACAGTTGTCACTTGATTGATGTTCAATTTGGTTTAGCATTTCATAATTTATAGACCTGCTCCTGAAAAACATTTTTGCCAAACCCTGTCAATTTATTAAAGGAAACTTTTACTGAAAGAATTATTTCGAACAGTTGGATTTTTTGTGTGAGGTTATGTGAAATTGTTTTTTAACGCAGATAAGAGCTAGACTTTTGACGCCTTGAAAGAAAATTTGTTGTGTTATTGCTGACAGACGCGGAGTTTTATTTCTTCTAGAAATCCACACGCCTGAAAGAACAGCCTTTATATATTTTTTTTTTAAAGTTAAATTAAAAAATCTATCTGAATCTAAAAAATGAGCTTAAACCAGGTATGATAATAAAAAAACCCGATTACGAACATTCTTAAAACAGTTAAATAAGATTGCTTTACTATTCAATTTTGAAAAAATAATACTCTCAAACTATTCTTCTCTCTTCTTCATTTTTTAACTTTTTTTTAAAGAGTGGATGATGGTTAAGTAAATTAAGGGATTTACAAATAAGTTTCATGATAAAAGCTACCCTAATGTTCAATATTATTATAATTATTATTCAAATTCGTGTAAAGTCATTCAAATTCATTAAAGTCATGAATGAAGGTATCATAGATATAATTTCTCAAGCAAGACTTTCAAAAATTTTATAATAATTGAAGAAAAGATTATATCATCGTCTGACATACAAACTCGTTTTTTGGCATAACTAGTTCTTGCAATTATTTTCGAAGAACCAAAACAAACCTTTTTTTTTTTTTGTTATGTTCTTTTGTTTACGAAATGTAGAAGCTTAAATAAGAAACAAGTTTTCTGTCGTGGAAAATATTTGTATTCTCAAAATCTGCACATTAATTAAAAATTTTGTTTGGGTTTCGAAGTTTTTTTTTGTAGATAAGAGTAAAGGCGACAACATAAGAATACAAAAATAAAAATGTTGCATAATAATGGTGCCCCTAAATTTGAATTCAGAATTCTAAAATATGATGAAAAAAATTACTAAAAGTTGGTCAAATTTGATTTTCGACTCAAAAATCTTTTCAAAAAAAAAAAAGAATATTGGCTTCAAACTAATTTTATCTCCAGGAAATATTGTTTTCGACGTTATGTAAATTTTTTGTAAAATTCCAACAGTCTGTTTTTTCATAAAAAAAATAAAATCTACGCTAATTGTACTCAAATTTGGTAAAAATTGATGTTCTGTTCTCGATATCTCGTGAAAAATAGAAGATATTGACTTAAAATTAATTTCATTCATCCAATTTGTATTTGTTTATATAAGAAATTAATTTTTTTTGAAATGCTGCTAAAATTGGTAACAATTGGTTTTCGACTAAAAATCTCGTTAACTAAAAGAAATCTCGAAATTAAACTATTTCATTATATGCAAAATATTATTGGTAGTAATGTGACAACTTTTTTAACAAAACACGAAAACCTACAAACTTTTAAGCAAGACAAATCGACAGACGGGATGGGAAGTTATCAGTGTGGGTCGCATCCCAGCCTCTTTTTTACTTCCCATACGAGGTTATTGTAATGGGTCCGATTTGTCAAATTGAAGATGTTGACATTTCTCGAAGTTTCAAGGTCCCTAGAGTCGAAATAAAAGATTTTTAGAAAGATGTCTGTGCGTGCGTGTGTACGAACGTTCGTATGTCCGTACGTCCGTACGTTCGCTACGTTTTTTTCGTTGTCCATAGCTCAAGAATCAGAAGAGATATCGACTTCAAATAAATTTTGTTATACAGATAATAAGGCAGAAAAATGCAGAAAGGGCTCTCAAGAAAATTACGTGGGTGGTTTTTTTACTATAGCAGTTTAAAAAAAAGGTGAACATTTTGGTTAAACCTAAATATCTCATGAACCAATGACGCTAGAGACTTGAATTAAATTTTATATTATATATTGTAACGTGATACAAAACAATTACATTTTTGGAAAAAATCAAATTAACGTTTTTTTGTAAATCAAAAAAACTGAAAAAAAAATTTGTCACTTCGAAAATTTTACTACTAAAATATGATTTCATCTCCAAAACAATTTGGTGCAACGAAGAATAATGTTTTTGACATCTGATAAGATTTTGAAAAATTTTTTTTGACAGTTTTTTTTTACAAAAAAATAAAAACCTAAAAAAAATTGAATTTCGACTCAAATATCTTTTCAAAAATTTGAGATTATGGCTTCCAACTTATTTTAACTTATAAGAAATATTGTTTTCAACATTCTGAAAAATTTTGAGAAAAATCGAATTGACAGTTTTTTTTACAAAAAATAAAAACCTTAACAAACAAATTAATAAAAGTTGGAAAACATTGATTTTCGACTCAAATATCTTTTCAAAACTTTAAGATATTGGCTTTAAACTACTTTTATCTTTTAACAAATATTGTTGTCAACATTCAATAAAATTTTGAGAAAAATCGAATCCACGGTTTTTTTACAAAAAATAAAAACTTAAGAGAAAATTTAACAATAGTTGGTAAAAATTGATTTTCGACTCAAATATCTTTTCAAAAATTTGAGATATTGGCTTTAAACTACTTTTATCTTTTAAAAAATATTGTTGTCAAAATTCAGTAAAATTTTGAGAAAAATCTAACTGACAGGTTTTTAACAAAAAATAAAAACCTAACAAAAAAACAATACTAAAACTTGGTAAAAATTTACTTTCGACTCAAATAGCTTTTCAAAAATTACAAATATTGGCTTTAAACTTATTTTATTTCACAGAAAAATATTGTTTTCGATATTCAGTAATTTAAAAAAAAAAATCCAACAGTCCGTTTTTTTTCATAAAAAAATAAAATCTACAAAAAATAGTACGCAAATTTGGTAAAAATTGATACATATAAACAAACTTTTAAGCAAGACAAATCGACAGACGGGATGGGAAGTTATCAGTGTGGGTCGCATCCCAGCCTCTTTTTATTTTTGGTCTTAGCTCCTTTTTTCAAGACCCACTGTTTGATGGCATGGTTGTTCTTATTTTCTCCCATTTTTCCAGTAATTGAAATTGTAGATAAGAGTAAAGGCGACAACATAAGAATACAAAAATAAAAATGTTGCATAATAATGGTGCCCCTAAATTTGAATTCAGAATTCTAAAATATGATGAAAAAAATTACTAAAAGTTGGTCAAATTTGATTTTCGACTCAAAAATCTTTTCAAAAAAAAAAAAGAATATTGGCTTCAAACTAATTTTATCTCCAGGAAATATTGTTTTCGACGTTATGTAAATTTTTTGTAAAATTCCAACAGTCTGTTTTTTCATAAAAAAAATAAAATCTACGCTAATTGTACTCAAATTTGGTAAAAATTGATGTTCTGTTCTCGATATCTCGTGAAAAATAGAAGATATTGACTTAAAATTAATTTCATTCATCCAATTTGTATTTGTTTATATAAGAAATTAATTTTTTTTGAAATGCTGCTAAAATTGGTAACAATTGGTTTTCGACTAAAAATCTCGTTAACTAAAAGAAATCTCGAAATTAAACTATTTTATTATATGCAAAATATTATTGGTAGTAATGTGACAACTTTTTTAACAAAACACGAAAACCTACAAACTTTTAAGCAAGACAAATCGACAGACGGGATGGGAAGTTATCAGTGTGGGTCGCATCCCAGCCTCTTTTTTACTTCCCATACGAGGTTATTGTAATGGGTCCGATTTGTCAAATTGAAGATGTTGACATTTCTCGAAGTTTCAAGGTCCCTAGAGTCGAAATAAAAGATTTTTAGAAAGATGTCTGTGCGTGCGTGTGTACGAACGTTCGTATGTCCGTACGTCCGTACGTTCGCTACGTTTTTTTCGTTGTCCATAGCTCAAGAATCAGAAGAGATATCGACTTCAAATAAATTTTGTTATACAGATAATAAGGCAGAAAAATGCAGAAAGGGCTCTCAAGAAAATTACGTGGGTGGTTTTTTTACTATAGCAGTTTAAAAAAAAGGTGAACATTTTGGTTAAACCTAAATATCTCATGAACCAATGACGCTAGAGACTTGAATTAAATTTTATATTATATATTGTAACGTGATACAAAACAATTACATTTTTGGAAAAAATCAAATTAACGTTTTTTTGTAAATCAAAAAAACTGAAAAAAAAATTTGTCACTTCGAAAATTTTACTACTAAAATATGATTTCATCTCCAAAACAATTTGGTGCAACGAAGAATAATGTTTTTGACATCTGATAAGATTTTGAAAAATTTTTTTTGACAGTTTTTTTTTACAAAAAAATAAAAACCTAAAAAAAATTGAATTTCGACTCAAATATCTTTTCAAAAATTTGAGATTATGGCTTCCAACTTATTTTAACTTATAAGAAATATTGTTTTCAACATTCTGAAAAATTTTGAGAAAAATCGAATTGACAGTTTTTTTTACAAAAAATAAAAACCTTAACAAACAAATTAATAAAAGTTGGAAAACATTGATTTTCGACTCAAATATCTTTTCAAAACTTTAAGATATTGGCTTTAAACTACTTTTATCTTTTAACAAATATTGTTGTCAACATTCAATAAAATTTTGAGAAAAATCGAATCCACGGTTTTTTTACAAAAAATAAAAACTTAAGAGAAAATTTAACAATAGTTGGTAAAAATTGATTTTCGACTCAAATATCTTTTCAAAAATTTGAGATATTGGCTTTAAACTACTTTTATCTTTTAAAAAATATTGTTGTCAAAATTCAGTAAAATTTTGAGAAAAATCTAACTGACAGGTTTTTAACAAAAAATAAAAACCTAACAAAAAAACAATACTAAAACTTGGTAAAAATTAACTTTCGACTCAAATAGCTTTTCAAAAATTACAAATATTGGCTTTAAACTTATTTTATTTCACAGAAAAATATTGTTTTCGATATTCAGTAATTTAAAAAAAAAAATCCAACAGTCCGTTTTTTTTCATAAAAAAATAAAATCTACAAAAAATAGTACGCAAATTTGGTAAAAATTGATACATATAAACAAACTTTTAAGCAAGACAAATCGACAGACGGGATGGGAAGTTATCAGTGTGGGTCGCATCCCAGCCTCTTTTTATTTTTGGTCTTAGCTCCTTTTTTCAAGACCCACTGTTTGATGGCATGGTTGTTCTTATTTTCTCCCATTTTTCCAGTAATTTGTCTATCCTCCTACACTAAACTCTTCCTTAAAGCCACCGCCTGAAAATAGTTATACAAAGAACAACCCCATCTTTCCTCATTCTCCCTAGACCTAGTCTTTTCCCAATGATGTCTAACCAACTTACGATGACGTAGACGTTACGTATTCACTTAACCATTGAACCCATTTTAAAACTACATATTAAAGTTGACACACCCACCAATGACAATGATAGGTGCAGTCCGGTCCGGTCTTAAGTTTTATTTCCTTCTGAAAACCCTTAACTTACCCTCAGAGTTTCAGTGTTCCTTCTTCAAGGTCGTTCAGACTTATAAGTGTCTATTTTTTGTTGTTGTTGTTTTATGGGTTTTCTTGTAGGAAAATTCAATTAACAATATTATTGACTTGTGTTTAATTGCATGTTATCAGTATCAACCGATAAGATACCAATAATTTCTTCAATGATAACAACAGAAAAAAAAAACACAAATACTCACTAACTGATTTGACAAGTTCCGTCTATACGAATGGTATGATGGTCTGTGGTTTAGACTTCGAAAGGTACCTATACCGGACGTCGTCGTTCGTCGTGTCGTTGTGCGATGCCATAAATTATAAAATCGATATATTTGTTTGTTTGCTAAAATATTTAATCATTCATTAAAACAAAAATAATGAAATTGTTTATAAATACATTTTATAAAATTTTCGGAGTGTGCCTATGCCTTATGCTGTTGATATTCGAAGAAGTTCAAAGTGATTGTCGTTATCGTAGTTTGAATGTTCCCAAAGACATTTTCCAATATTGGGCTAGTTGGGGTTGTTATATTTACACGCGACCTGATTTTTTCAATGGCACCCCAATCGAATTGCAGACGTGTCAATTGCATCTGAGATCTAGGACGTATTTTGTTCCCGGCATAAGACACAAGAATTCAACATTTTGTCATCCTTTTCACCATTCAAGTAAATTTGTTGCACGTCAAGTGGAGAAATCGTTTTTGAACAATAGAACATTAATGCGATGGATTGAATGTACGAATGACGCTGAGGATTGTTGTGCTGATGTTATGGACAATGATGTGGCTGTCGGTGAGTGTTGGCAGAGTGTACCAAAAGTAGTGTCTTATCGTTATTCAATACACATAGTAAAATATTTGTTTGATTATTGTGCATTTCGATAAGAATTCAGTTTGATTTTGTTTTTTGAAATACATGTAGATTTATATTGTATCCTATGTAGACAAAGAGAGATACTCGTATCTTTTTCAAGTGCTCGACGAAGATGATAAAATTTAAAAACACAACCATAAAGTGTGACTTAATATTCTGGGACGCAATGTTGCGAAAGAATAGCGTGGGTAATAATGAGTTTTTTACAATAAATGTATAAAAATGAGATGGTATCAAATTATTTTTTTTAATGCAAAAAATTGACGTTTTTGTAAGGAATAATAAAATGCAGATATGTATATTAATTATTCTTTAGGAAAAAATATAAAAAAATCTAGAAACCAATATTTGTTTTTAAAAAACTACAACAAAATTTGTTTCAATCATATACTACCCTCTATAAACATACTAGTATGTACAGTAAGAACCGGATAAGTGCCTTAAGTGTTGAAGTGCCTATACCTCTAAGTATTTGCTATATCTCTTTAAAGTGTGAAAAACTCAATAGAATACCATCGTGAAGTCCATTTTTAATTTCATTAGCTAACTATTTCGTTGTTATATTTTGTTTTAATTTGTCCATATTAATATAGAACTAAGTGCCTATGTGCACTTAAACGTTTTTTGTATTAGTTTTTTGAAACTCTATTATCTGTGGTTCTATTCTTAACCCTACATTATGAATGTGGAATTCTTGATTCAACTCTCTTTTTCGCTTACATTTTTAGATTCAATTCTTTCAAACCAACGTGCACCGGTATATCTTATCTAACTCTTCCTTATTTTCCTAACGCTCACACTGTGTTAAAAAAGTTTAAAAACGTGCTTAAGCCTATGTCTGTTAGGGGAGCAATTATATCTTTTCTTTTTTATAATACTAAAGGTCTCAAAACTATTGTTATATAATTTTTATTTTAACTCCTATTTTGTTTCAGATAACCATTGCCCTAGTGTTTGGGATGGCTGGAGCTGTTTTCGTTCAATTCCAGCTGGTCAGACCTATAAATTGCCATGTTCCCGATTTGCCTATGGAAATGAAGGTCCCCGTTGTCATCGTGAGTCTTTTATCGACAAGAAAAATCGTATTCGATTAAAATCTAAACCTAAATTAGTTCCTACTGCTTATTTCCAGACTTCAGCTATAAGGAATGTTACCACAATGCAACCTGGAATCAACAAACCGACTATACAACGTGTGATGTTACTCCTCCGCTCATAGCCCGAAATAAATATTACATTGTCATTCTAATGATTTCAACTGTCTTCTGCACACCAGCCTTGATGGTTCTCTTCCTTACCAAAGCTAACCACTCACAAAAGCTTCGTATTGTTCGAGCACTTCTTCTGGCCATTTGCATCCATAATATTATGGTAATTCTTGTTCGGACTATAATAATTATGCCAGAATTGACAACTTTGCAGCCAACATCTACAACAATGTATCAGAATACAGTGATTTGTCGAGTATTGACAGTTCTTGAGAAACTCTCTGGGAACTTTGTTTTCGGATGCATGCTTTTAATTGGAATATTCCTTCATCAACTGCTGACCAATTTGTTTAGAATTCATGACCGAAAGAATGGAGCTTTGATGTTGCCATTTTATATTGGAACAGGAGTTATTTGCGTTGCCAGTGTTTCCTGGTGGAGTGTGATTATGGCTAAATATAACGATCAATATTGTTGGCAGGTTTCGGAAGACTTCCGTGTCGATTGGATTCTTGATGGACCTCGACTGGCAATGTTGTGTGTTAATTTGCTACTTCTGTTGCATATAACAGTGAGGCTTTGGCATGCATTCAATGCCAAGGAAACTGATGATAGTCCGTTTCTGTAGGTTTAAATATAACATTTCTCCATGTTTTCTTGACTGATCTGATCTTTTTTTTCAACAGGCGAGCTTTAAGGGCAGCATTGATATGCCTTCCCGTCTTTGGGATGCAATTTTTGTTTCTTATTATTCGACCTGACATGGATAACTGTGGGACGGAACAGTTCTACTACATCACAAATTACTCAGTAGCTGGAGCTCAAGGCATATTTATTGCAATATTTCATTGTTATACCGAACGCGAAGTAAGTTTTGAAGATAAGAACCTTTTTAAAAAATTATTAAATTTATTTCTTTTTTATTAAAGGTCAGTAAATATTTTAAAGAATGTTGGTGGAACTTGAAGAAGAAGTTCTTTAGAAGAGATTCTGTTATATCAAAATGTAGCACCGTCAATGAAACTCAACAAGAATTGGTAAATAATATTTCATCATCAAAATTAAGAAGTGAAGGAAAATTGTTTTCATTTTAAAAATAAATAATTTTAATAATATGGACAAAATTATGGGATCAATAATAATTGATCGTAGTAAGAGTCTTAGAATTTTTGACAAAACCTAAAATTTGTTTTTTAATTGCAAAATATTTATAGAAACTTATTTTTTTAAACAGTATTTTGAAATAAATAAATCTCAAGACAAAAATTATGTAAAATTGTTTAATTTTTTAATTTAAAAATAAAATTAAAGGTTTCTTAGACTAGTTCTAAGAACAATTGTAACTCGGATTTTGATATTTTCCAGGTCATTTTCGGTGCACTTTTTTGATTATTCGAAGTTCGATTTAAAGAGTGTACATTCAAACTGTAGATGTCATTGTGAAAGATGGGAAACCTAACCTTATCTCAAACATTATAGTTGTCAAAATTATGGGTTTGATATTATTAAACAGATCGCAAGAACTTTTTATGTCATAACTTCTTTTTTTGGTTCCATTTGCTTGGCCAAAAGAAAAATGATGATGATTGGTTGAAATTAGTAGAGTGCTGTTTGAGTATAGTTTAGCCTCGAGATATATGAGCTAAAAGTTTAAGCAAAACAAAACTACATAAAACGGAAAAGAGTGCTGGTCTAGGGTTGTCAGATGTAAATATTTGTTACCAAACCTGCGATTTTTAACTTCGTTTTTCGACGCAATCCGTTTGACAGTTTACCCTGAAAAGGGTGATATTTTCAAAGTTTTGCGTATTTTATTCTTCAAATTGAAATCCTAATATTTATATTCAATATTTTAAAATTATATAATAATGTATAATAGTACATCAAAAATGAGTAAGACAAAAATAAGCATAAGTGGATTTGAAGGATGGCTCTTCTCCTATTTCTGGGTTAAATCCGGTAAAACTTGCTAAAAGGGTAATAAGTTCGGTTATCATGGTGATAAAAGAGTATCACATCTTGTAAATTTTCATTCTTAAAAATCAGCTTCTCATATCATTAGAGAAGTGCTACTTTGATATTGATTTTCCTTTTGAATTCAGAAATCTTTTTTGAAAAGAAAGCGTTAATATGCAATCAAAACTTTAAATTGCTTAACGTATATCGAAACAGTGTTACCAAAATGCAAAATAAAAACATTTCCATGTTTATGACTGAAATTAAGTTTTTGAAAGATTCGCCTAAGGTTATGCAAATAAATGTTGTAATATTTAAAACGGTTATTTTAAATCTACATATTTAGAAAGAACCGAAATATTTAATTTTACAATTTTGAAACAATTTAGTATATTCGCAGTAGAAAACAAGAAAAATGAGGGGAATGAGGGGATGTGGGAATTCATACATACTGTTAAAATGTACTTTTCATATAATTTATGAAGAAATTAAATGAAAACAAAAATTAAATGGCAATTCCATACAAATACTTTAAGGAAAAATTTCATCTGGTCATCAAAATATTTCATGTAAATTATGAACCAAAGTTTCATCCTATTGGTAAATATCCTAATATCATATTGATAAGTGATTTCATCACATTTACGAAATTCATTATATTGATAAAAGGCACTTATCATATTTTTGGCTCACATTAAGTTTATCATATTGCTTTTGATTTCCCCGTTGATTGAAAATTTGGGGCAATCAACATACTTATAAGTAATTTATTCATAAAATTGACTAATGAATTCATCATATTTATAAAAACAATTCATAATATAGGCGAAAGCAACCATAATATTCATTAATGCTTTTTATGAAAATAAGATCATCACCTTCACCACATTTAGGAATATATTGATCATATTTTTGACTAATTTCTTCATATTCAGCTTATTAAGTTAATGTATATATTCAACATTTTCACGAGAAATTTTTCTTAAGATTATCATAATATTGACGAAAAATTCGTTATATTTTCGACTAATATATTCAAATTTAATTCATCATATTGACGAAAGAGCTCATATCTTTCTTATGATTAATTTCTTCCCATTCGTCATGTTTATAAAAGCGATCATAATACTTAGGAATGATTCATTCATCATATTGACAAATTTGTTTTTTATATTGATAAACGCATTTTGCTTTAGTGTCGTCAAATAAAAGGTGGTCAAAATTTAAGGGCTGATGAATTTGAACCACACCTAAACGTCAAGTTTTTTTCTGAACTTCATTAGAGATTTCTCAATTTCAGACTTATTCCCTTTCAACAATGAAATAAAGTGCACGACTGGGTCGCACGAACTTGCTCCTGTATGCAAAGAGTCTGTTTAAAAAAGTATCTATATAATATTTAAAAATATACCTGTAAAATAAGTTTGTCTTCAAAGATATATATGCCATTTGATTTGTCGAAAAAACCTCCATTTTTCAATTTTTTGGGAGGGGGTTACATTTAATACAGTTAAAATAATTTAAAAAAAACTAATTTAAGATTCAAAATTTTACCTGAAAAATAAGTTTGTCTTCAAAAATTTAAATGCCATTTTATAAATCAAAAAACCCTTGATTTTTCAAATTTTATTTTTGAAAATCGTTAGAGCTGTTTTTTTTTTAAATTAATTTTTTATATATATAATTTTTCAATTTTGTTCTAAAAATATTTTTGGTATGCAGTTGTTTAGTGATTGTAAACATACGCTCTATATTTCAATTTCGTAAAAAAATGTTCACACGTTTTTGAGATATAGAATTTTGAAAAAAAAAATTTCAATATTTTTTTAAAAATCCAAACAATAAAAAATTGCACTTTTGATAATCAAATATTGTTAAGGCAATATAAGAGCTCGTTCAGAAAAAAAAATTATTGAAATCGGTTCAAAAGTTGCTGAGAAAATTAAAAAACAAAAAAACGGTTCTATGAGCGGTACCTTTCCTGACCAATACAAAAATATGTTTTTCTTTTTAAAAGAAGGCAAGTTAAAAAATAAAATTTTAGAGAAAATTTAAAAAAAATCTATCGGTTTGTTTTTGAGAAAATTCGAATTTTCGTTTTTTGACCAAAAAAATTGTATGGCCATTGTTAGTTTTGATCTTAAAAAAAAAATGAAAAAAACGCCTAACAAAAATCTGCTCAAAACCTTTACTTCCAAGTTTGAACTCAATCGACCCAATGGTTTAGGCTGTAGGAACGTGGACAGACAGACAAAATTGACCGGACGGAATCGCGGGACCCACTTTTTTCGACTTCTCTACCATCGTAATATCATGTTTGATTAAAATCTCGAGTTCGAAATTTTGCACGAATGCAAAACTTGCCATATAGTTCCTATATGTCGCAAGGAAAAATACACAATTGAGCAACGCAATTAAGTTATTTATAGGCTTTTTATGAAAATTGACGTTCAAATCAAAACGCATATCGTGAATTTCGTGATTTTTGTTCGTCGATTTAACTGTCCAAATTGGCGTACAATCTGAAAAATCGTGCAAAAATTTGAGCGGGTCTGTAGGAAATGTGAAAATACCAGTGCATGCTCGTAAAGCTCGTACTGCAGAAAATATTGCTGTTGTTCACGATGATGTAACTGA
This sequence comes from Eupeodes luniger, assembly GCA_951509635.1. Classification (NCBI taxonomy): domain Eukaryota; kingdom Metazoa; phylum Arthropoda; class Insecta; order Diptera; family Syrphidae; genus Eupeodes; species Eupeodes luniger. The sequence continues at coordinate 131,279,309 of OX608074.1, forward strand.
AGAGCACTTCACCTCAACTCGTCGTCGTGCCCCACAATTTCACTTCTCACGCTCGTCGTAGATGACCAGTATGCATAAAGACTTGCATTTGTTCGCTAACAAGGTGCAATCGACTCAAGAACGAAAGCCCCTTGACCATTTCAAGCGTCGTCAATGGTCAGAATGGTTGCAAGAAATGGTGACAGTGGATGATAAATTTTCGAAGAAAATTATCTTTAGTGATTAGGCACATTTTCACCTAAGTGGATTCGTCAATCCACAAGAGTGATTGTCGAAAAACCAGTGCAACTACAAAGAGTGACTGTTTGGTGTGGTTTATGGGCTGGCAGCGTCATCGGGCCGTATTTATTCCAAAATGAGGTTATCCAGTTGCTAGAATAGTGTTCGCTATCGTAAGTTGATAACGCACTTTTTATAGTTCGAATTGGAAGATATGGTTTAGACGATATGTGGTTTCAACAGGGCTGTTTCACATACCACACAGCTAACGAAACATAGGCTCTTTGGACGACAAGTTCAACGGCCGTGGTATCTCACGTGGTGGCAATGTCAATTAGCTGCAAATATCATGTGATTTGTAACAGTTGGAATTCTTTCTTAAGGGTTATTTGAAACCAAAGGTGTACGTCAATTAACCAGCAACAATTCAAAGCTAAAGGATGAGATAATTCGGCACGTTAACGGCATAAAACCTCAATTATGCCTCTGATTCATTTAAAAATTTGGACCATCGGATGGAGGTGTGTCGCCGAGATCACGGCAGCTATTTGGCCGGTATTTTGTTTTATAAATAATTGAACCATACCAATAATGTCATAATAAAAAACAGGCTGCGATGCGACCCACACTGATAACTTCCCATCCTGTCTGTCGATTTGTCTTGCTTGAAAGGTTTGTAGGTTTTCGTGTTTTGTTAAAAAAGGTGTCAATTGAATTATTAAAAACAAATTATAAATTACCAACAATATTTTGCATATGATAAAATAGTTTGATTTCAAAATCCTTTTTAGTTAACGAGATTTTTAGTCGAAAACCAATTTTTACCAATTTTAGTAGCGAATCTTAAAAGTTTTTATTGTTATATAAACAAATACGAATTGGATGAATGAAATTAATTTGAAGTCAATACCTTCTATTGTTCACGAGATATTGAAAACCGAACATCAATTTTTAACAATTTTGCGTACTATTTTTTGTAGGTTTTATTTTTCTATAAAAAAAACTGACTGTTGGATTTTTATAAAAAAATTTACTGAATGTCAAAAACAATATTTTCTGTGAGATAAAAATAGCTTGAAGCTAATATTTTTAAATTTTGAAAAGATATTTGAGTCGAAAGTAAATTTGTACCAAATTTTAGTATTGTTTTTTTTAGGTTTTTATTTTTTGCAAAAAAAACTCTTAATTCAATTTTTCTCAAAATGTTACCAAATGTTAAAAACAATATTTCTTATAAAATAAAATAAGTTTGAAGCCATAATCTAAAATTTTTGAAAAGATATTTGAGTCGAAAATCAATTTTTACCAACTTTTAGTAATGTTTTTATAGGTTTTTATTTTTATAAAAAACAACTGTCAATTCGATTTTTCTCAAAATTTGACCAGGTGTTAAAAACGATATTTTTCGTTACACAATGTTTTTTAGATAAAATCATTTTTTGTTTGTAAAATTTTCGACGTGACAATTATTTTTTTTTCAGTTTTTTTGATTTATAAAAAGACCGTTAATAGGATTTTTTTACAAAAATATATAAATTTCGTATCATATTACAATATATAATATAAAATTTAATGCAAGTCACTAGCGTTATTGGTTCGTGAGATATTTAGAGTTAACCAAAATGTTCACCTTTTTTTTAAATTGCTATGGTAAAGAAACCACCCACTCAATTTTTTTGAGAGTCCTTTGTTCATCTTTCTGCTTTATTGTCTGTATGACAAAATGTATTTGAAGTCGATATCTCTACTGGTTCTTGAGCTATAGACAACGAAAAAAACTTGGCAAACGTACGGACGTACGAACGTACATATACACGCACGCACAGACATGTCTCTGAAAATCTTTTATTCCGACTCTAGGGATCTTGAAACGTCGAGAAATGTCAAAATTTTCAATTCGACAAATCGGACCGATTACAATAACTTCCTATGGGAAGTTAAAATTTACAATAATTTCTTAAATAAATTGTATTTTATTCAAAATCAACATCGGCTCTTAAATTTTAACCACCCTTTATATTAAATTCATCTTCAAGACAAACGATTCTGTAAGTAAATGATCCACAAACATTTTTAACAATACTAACTTCTTAAACTCTTTGCAAACAATTGGTAACAGATTGCGAAATATAGTTTTTCTAAAACGCTATATAAGTTTCATTATTCCAACTAACATTTGATAATCTCATTATAAAGACTTTGAAATCGATTTGCTCAAGAACTATTATTTAAAACAACTTCTATCAAATATTTAGGTAGATAAAGTTTTCAAAAACACTATTATTATATCTGTTTAGGTACTTTCAATGGTTTTATACAAATTGTTTCCATTTTCAGTCAATTTTTAATAAACAAAAATTTCATCCCTCGTTCAAACAGAAAATTGAACACAACTTCCTTGATTCTACTGTTTGCTAGAAATATGGTTAATGGTTACCATGTACAACCAATTTAAACTGCAGATATAGACCTTATGTCTTCGTGAAATTTAAATATCTCTAGACCAGCCCTAAAAGTCAAGAATTCTCCAATCTGTGTAGACCTTGCTCTAAGACTCTAGACCTCCCTCTTAATTTTTATAGAAACCACTCTAAGCGTCTAGACCTTTTTATAAATTTAAAGACATGCCTTGAAAACTCTAGCCCCAGTTTAATAGTTTGAGTTTAATTCTAAATGCTTAGAACCTGACCAGTATTTTTGATGTACGACCCATTTAAGTAAAAAGTACAATAAGGCATTCCATAAATTTGGCAATATTTTCAAAAGAATTCAAGTTCAGAAACCTTTGAGAACATGAAGTCTTTCATAAATAATAATATTTATCTTATGGCAAATTGTTTATTTGTGTACATACAACAGATTATAAACTTAGAAAATAAAATTAAGTACATTTTTGTAAACATTGATCTTATAAATTTTCTTAACTGGGTGTACTAATATTTTTTACAACATACAATAAATTATAAATAAAACTACAATAATATTTTTGGTTTAAAATAGCACGTATCGCCGATCCACCAATTTTCGATGTCATCATAAAATTGTACTTTTTGACTTGCAGCTGGTGCATTTAATTTCATACACAAATCACAAAAGGGTGATCGTAAAGTTAATCGATAAAATTTACGCCACCAAAAATAACGTCCATATTCTTTGGGATGATTGTCGAGGTAGATAAGATAATCGGCCAATTCTTTGACATTTTGAAATTTTTCTGCATCAATATACGAATGAGGTGGTGCAATTTTTGAATAATCTGTTCCTCCAAAAACAACAGGGACTATTTGACGATTTAAAGCATTGTAAAATTTCTCAGTCACATAATCAAGGCACAGTGAATTTTCGAAGGCAAAATAAAATTTATAATCCGTATCGAGCATTCTATCGCATCTGGTTGAGTTATGGGGGCATCTGAAAGAAGAAAAAAAGTTGTCATTTTAGTCTTGAAATCCAATAAAGAACACAGAAATAGACGAATGACAGAACATTTATAAAAAAGTGTCAAAAAGTGACATTTCTGTCAAGTAAGGAAGTGGAATTACTTTCAATGTGCAGTATTCATTTTAAAAATGGCGTCAAATGTCACGGCGATAGAATTGCGACAGGTGACAGTTCGTGAAGAATCAGAACCAATTATTAAAATGACGTCAAATGTCACAGTAATAGAAATTCAACAGATGACAGTTCTCGAGGAACTAGAACCAAAAAGTGAATTCAGCCAACAAATGATTTGACAAACAAAAACAGTCGTGTGCTGATTTTATCAGACGACTGCTCTCCGACTCACCTTAGACTTCCATAAATATGCCGGCAAAATAAAGTCCATAGCATATAAACAAGTTGTTATCACCTGAATCAACACCTTCAGGTTCGCACAAATAAAACAAAACAAAACAAAACAAAACCCTTCCTTATCTACGAAGCTAATCTTTTTAAAGCTCATTAATTACTTTTGCCAACAGCCATAAATAAATGTCAAACAATTATCGTTCTCTAAATCAATATAATAAGATTTTAAACATTAAGGAACAAAATTAAAATAGAATAGAAATTTGTGAAAATTACTCACTTTAACGGTCCGCACGCACCATACACGTCAACATTCACATATCTTTGTAGACTTTTTGTCAATTCTTCTCGCTGTGACAAAGTCTCACAGTGTGAAACAAACCAGGCTGCAAATTTCGTCTTCCCATTTATCACTGCATTCAATTGTTTGTCATCAGTCAATTCTATCGATTCAACTTTCCGCCATATTGGATTTGCAGCTGGAGCCACAATCAGTCCGGTTTCGATGTCCTCGAAGAACATATAAGGCCACAAGATATCCGAATCTAGTCTATAGGTCATGGTGAGGTTGTAGAACCGCTGCTCGTTGCCAAGAATATGCTTAGTCTCACCAGGCGGTTCCATGAGGGCAAAAACATAGCGCTGTTCTGGACTGCGACGTTTCGGCACCGGTTGAAGAAATGGAAAATGTTCAGCTACATGGAAGACAATAGCATCGAACATCTCTATGGTGGGTAGGAAATCATGATTATTGGTCAGAGTACAATTCACCACTGGACAACGCTGATCTCGGAAGTAGTCCGGGCCCAATGTATCGCCGGGAAGATTCCACCTACGATCTCCGAAAAAGGCATTCCACAGCAATATGGTTCGAGGGCCACTCTGATTAGACTTTACAACTTTATGATTTCGATTGTAGGCCTTAAGAAGCTCGTACTGATTTATTGCCGGTTGAAGGCGTATCATATGAACAATGAACAGAAGTACCCCTCCCAGAATGAATAGGATGAGGAGACAATTGCACAGTCTAGCTCTAAATCGAATGGACATTATTTCACTAATGTTCGAAACAGCACCGTTCGCGTTGTCGTTTTGATGGTCGCTATCGTTAGCTGCGAGTAATCTCTCCGAACTCATTTTCAAACTAAAAATGTTTATCAGCTGAGTAAGGTTTATCGAATGCAAACGATAAAGTTTTTTGAGTTCTTATCTGGTTGGGCATTTTGATAGCATGGTATGGCGGTTTGGTTTTGTTTACATTTTTCGTGTAGTTATCACTTGTATTGACTTAGCTTCATGAGCACCTGAAAGTGAGACAAGCAGACCCATTAGATTCGTCAATTTTACCGGTGAAAAAACATAAAGTGTTAACAGGTAGGTAAGGTTGATATGAGCGGAGATATGAAATAATTTCTGCAAAGGCACAAATACAATAAAAGATTTTTATCATTACAGTACGGGAAGTAGAGTTAATAAAGTGTACAAAGATTTTACTGCTCGACGAAAGGCACACACTTAATGAATTTTTATACTTTGTTTGTATTATATTAGTGTGAATCAGTGAGTTTAGTTCATTCAGTTCATTTTGTTTATGTATACTTTACTCGATTAAATCAGTTCATTCAGTTATTCGGCTTATTAAGCTCATTAAGTTTATTCAATTAATTCAGTTCCTTTGATTCATTCAGTTCAGTCAGTTCATTTAGTCAAATAATTTAATCTCGTTTATGCACTTCACTCTGTTTATTCAGTTCTCTCAATTCGTTAATTTAATTCTTTAGGTCCATACAGCTAATTAAGTTTATTCGGTTAATTCAGTTTGTTCAGTTCATTCAGTTATTTAAAGCGATTCTGTTGATTTAATTCATTCGGTTCCTTCAGTAAATTAAGTTAATTCAGTTGAATCAGTTCATTTAGTTCATTTGGTTAAATCAGTTCAATTGATTTATGTTTTCATTGTAAATAATCAGTTCATTTATTTAAGCTCATTCAGTTTTTTTTCATTTCAGTCAAGTCATTGGGCTTATTCAATTCATTCAGTACTTTTGGTCAATTCATTTAATTTAATTTATTAAGTCCCTTCAGTTCATTGAGTTCATTGGGTTCAAAAAGTTAATTAAGTCTTTCCACTTATTTAAATTAATTCATTTCGTTCAGTTCATTCAGCTCATTCGTTCATTAAGTCGATTGTGTTAATTCAATTAATTTGGTTTCTTCAGTTAAATTAAATTAATTCAGTTGAGGCATTAAGTTCATTCTGTTAAAACAATTAATTTGGTTTATGTTATTAACTGGGTTAAATAGTTCATTTAGTTCCTTTAGGTAGTTTTGTTCTATCCTATCAGTTATTGAAGTTCATTCGGTTTGTTCATTTTAGTCAAGTCATTCGGCTTATTCAGTTCATTTGGTTCATTTCAGTTCAGTCAGTTTATTCACTTTAATTATTTCATATAGTTTATGGATTTTAATTGGTTTATTCATGACATTCAATTCATTCAGTTCATTTCTTCAATTAAGGTAACGTTTGGGTATGTTCAATTTATACAGTTAAGTCAGGTCATTTAGATCATTCAGTTCATTTAGTTAATCAAATAAATTCAGATCATCTGGTGAATTTAGTTCATTTAGTGAATAAATTTCATTCAGTTCTCCTAATTGATTTATTTAATTCAGTGCATCTAGTCAATTCTGTTATTTTAATTTATTCGGTTCCTTTAGTTCATTCAGTAAAATAAGCCAATTCCAGTTGAGCCAATTCATTTGGTTCATTCAGTTCGTTCATTTATTCAATTTACTTAGTCTTTCCGTAAATTAGTTACAAATAAGGCCCCCATCATCAGGTTTTTTATGTCACAGAAAACTTTTATACTTATATAAGGCCCCCTAAGCCGACAATTTAAAGAAAGGTGTGTGTTGTGTTAAAGAGACATTATATAGTAATTAGAAGGTGCAGTACATTTCAGAGCTAATGGATGACATTTATAAATTTAATCTAAGCAAAACCCTTATTTACCGTTATAAATGTAGGTATTTTTGGAATTAACGTCAATTTTCTCAGCTATTACTCCCTTCCAAAGTTTAAGTGTGTAAAATTTGTATTAACCTAACCTTTAACAGTAGGTATTGTTGCTGAAGTCACATATTTTCTCATTCATCATCCAAAATATTGCATGTTTCTTCATGTTTGTTGGGTTTTCGTGACATAGGATTATTAACTCCCAACAAAACAAAATTAAATTCTTTAACTGTTGCACATAGCTTTAAGTTTAACATAAAATTGTAACCATTGACTTAGTGACTATAGTAATAGCAGAATAATTTTGCTATAAAATAGCAATTACATAATTATTATTCAAAATATGTATAGAAATATATACTCATTCAAAAAATGTACTTGAGGTTTGTTTATTTGTTGTATATATGTTGCAGTTGGGTATCAAGAAGAAACACTATGAGCATTTGTAAGGTTTTATTATCAGAAGTTGACTGGGTAGGTGCTATACTTAAGCTTATTTAATTTTCAATGTCACCAATATAGAAAGAAAGACTGTCGTAGGTTAACCCTCGAATCAAACACTCCAGTTCAATTGAATAGTGACATAGAATATATATTTTTTAAACAAAGTAAAGGGTGTATACCAAAATAGTTTGTGTTATAACATTAAAATACACTATTTTTTGAAATACTTTACAAGAAATAAAAGAATCTGTTCTATTGTGAAAAACCCCTGTAAGCTAGTTTTTTTCAACATATTATTACTAATATTTCAGAAAATTATGCCTCTGTGCTATCTATTCTTAGGTAACCCATAATTTTCGCTAAAAATAAGAGTATTATTTAAAGGTGCACTACAAGCTCTTACTATAAAAACATTTTTGGAAAATGTTTAACGTTATAGTATAATGGAACGATCAAGAGTGTTACTATTTCAAACTAATGTATGTGATATAAGAGTAATTCATGGAAGTTGGGTTCATTTCCTTTTTCTTTTAAGTTTTGCAGTGTGTTTATAAGTAAATGTAATTAATTTACATAATTTACTTCATTAGCTTGGTAATGTTTTCTGCCATTTTGTAGAACAATTATCTGATAGTGTTAGTTTTAGCTTCCGTTTAGCCTTGACTTATTTTTTTAAATCACGAACACATCTAGTTTTATTCTTGCGTGTTAAGAAAATAAGTCGAAAATTTCATTAGAATATTAAATTCCTTTTGATGTCACTATGTACATATTCAAGAGATCAACAGGGCTTGGATTTTGCGTTTAAGACTTTTATCTTTGAGTCTATTACTGCACCATAGGGTGTTTCACTTTTATCTATAATATTCATAAAACTTGAAATAATTGTTATTTTGTTTGGTCTTGATACCACATAATAATTTGCTCTTTTTGAATCAGGGCCATTATGTATAGCTTAGCATAAAAAAACAAAAGGACATCACTGCAAAAGTATGAAAGAAAGTATTTTTTTTTTTAATTTTAGAATATCTTTACTTTGTAGTACCCGTGGGGTGGTAGTTGGTGCGTAGAACTATAATGCTAGAAGGTTCAATCCCTGACTGTGCCACCTAAAGTTTTTTCACTGGTATTGCCTCTTGCGAGGAGTTGACAAATCCTTCAAGATTAGTTCTTGTCATGAAAAGTGCTTTCTCAAATTAGCCGTTTAGATTCGGCATAAAAACTGTTGATCCCCTCCAACCCTGCAATGACTTGCACACAGGAATGGTTGAGAGTTGTAAGTTACTAGGCCCTAGTTCTCTTCGGATTTTTGTGCCAACTAATTTATTAAGTATGTTGTTTAAAAACCTTTTGGATAGTCATACTGTACTTCAGCTACGATTTCAATTCTTAAAAAATTGCAAAAATTGTGAACAAAAAATTGATTGACGACAGCACGTTGTTTTATCAAATTCGAAGCTGATCATTAGTTTAAAGAAAATATTCATTACTTTTCAAATCTCAAGAAAGAGCCATCAAGAAACCGACTTTAAATAAATTTTGTCATATAGATGTGCAAAAAAGGATGGAGTTGTGTTTTACTATCCGAGAATGTAAGACAATTTCGAAACTTTGACCATTCCCAAATAACCCAAACAAAGCTAACAACTTAAATTAAATCTGTTTCTACACAGTAAACCGGCATATTCAGAATTAGTACGAATTTAATTTTTAACAATTTTAATTTTAATAAAATATTATATTGCTAACATCTGGTAGATTTTGTATGAAACAAAAATTGATAATTTGGTTATATTCAAACTTCTCTACAAAAAGCAGCTTAAATGTAAATTATTGATCGCATACTTTTCGAAGTTTTTCAAAAGTCAATAACCGAGAAAAAAAGGTAGGTAAACGTTTTTATGGGCAACAACTACTCAGATTTTTCTAAATTTGATTTGATGATTTATATTATTACACCAATTTCTCAAGAACCGCTCATTCAATTTTAATTGAATCTGTTATTCGCTGTAAATTACGTTTAAATTACATTTAAACCATTTTTTTTTTTTCAAAAGCTTTGAAAAACAAAAATTAAAAATCAAATAGAAATATAAGAAAAAAATGTGTATGTGTGTTGCTACAGAAAAAAATAACTTTACTCAACTTTATATGAAAATATAAATTATTCAATTGGATACGAAACATTCCCAAAAAAAAAATGCTGATTGACAATTTTTGTTTTACCTTTTTTGAAGTGCTCTTAATAACCTTTCAAATAAGCCCTGCACCATGAATATCAGAGTAAACAAAGTCTCTGTCTCAAAAATTACTGAACCTCAAAAAAGGCTTTGGACTAAGGAGACTTAAAACTAGTTGACGAAACACTGTCAAAGTATTTGAGATACCTTATAAATAATGTACATCTTTGAACCCATATTTCGACGAAGAAATTAAGTTTGGACGACTATCTATATCTTAAGACCGAATTGAAAAACATCACAATTTTGTGACTATATTTGCATCACCCCAATATTTTCCACCCTTTTCCTCACATTTATCAATTTTAAGAAAAACAGTGTCAAAATATCTTTTATTTAGAATTTCATGCCTACCCACAACTTATTTTTTGAAATGGATCGAAATACTGTTTTCCAAAATTCTGTATGATCAATATTCTGTATGATATTGTTCGGTCATAGAGCTGTATTTCTAAAATTATGTACTGTAAACTTAGAACACTGTATTTCAAAATGCTGTATAAACAAACACTGTATGTCATATGTATGTATGTCCGAATATAAATAAAAGAAAAAATTTGGGATGCGACCCACACTGATAACTTCCCATCCCGTCTGTAGATTTGTCTTGCTTAAAAGTTTATAGGTTTTCGTGTTTTGTTAAAAAAGTTGTCAGTTGAATTATTTTTAAAAATTTAAAAATTACCAACAATATTTTGCATATGATGAAATAGTTTGATTTCAAAATATATTTTTGTTACCGTTATTTTTAGTCGTTGACTAATTTTTACCAATTTTAGTAGTATTTCGGAATAGTTTTTATTTCTTATATAAACAAATACTAATTGGATGAATGAAATTAATTTGAAGTCAATATCTTCTATTGTGTTCACGAGATATCGAAAACCGAACATCAATTTTTACCAATTTTTAGTACTATTTTTTGTAGATTTTAATTGTTTATGAAAAAACTGACTGTTGGAAATTACTGAATGTCGAAAACAATATTTTCTGTGAGATAAAATAAGTTTGAAGCCAAATTTTTATTTTTGAAAAAAGAATTGAGTCGAAAATCTATTTTTACAAACTTTTATTAAGTTTTTTTAGGTTTTTATTTCTTGAAAAAAAACTGTAAATTCGATTTTTCTCAAAATTTTACAGAATGTTGAAAACAATATTTCTTATAAGATAAAATTAGTTTGAAGCCAATGTCTCAAAGTTTTGAAAAGTTATTTGAGTCGAAAATCAATTTTTACTAACTTTTATTAATTTTTGTTTAGGTTTTTATGTTTTTTAAAAAAAACTGTCAATTCGATTTTTCTCAAATTTTTTTTTTCAAGTGTTGAAAACAATATTTCATATAAACTAAATTTAGTTGGAAGCCATAATCTCAAATTTTTGAAAAGATATTTGAGTCGAAATTAAATTTTTACCAACTTTGAGTGATGTTTCTTAAGGTTTTTATTTTTTATAAAAAAATTGTCAATTCGATTTTTATCAAAATTTCACCAGATGTTAAAAACTTTATTTTTCGTTGCACTTAATTGTTTTGACAATTTTGTGACAATTTTTTTTCAGTTTTTTTGATTTATAAAAAACCGTTTATTGGATTTCCTCCAAAAATATATTTGTTTAGTATCACGTTACAATTTATAATATAAAATTTAATTCAAGTCTCTGGCGTTATTGGTTCGTGAGATATTTAGGGTTAACCAATATTTTCATCTTTTTTTTAAACTGCTATGGTAAAAAAAACCACCCACGCAATGTTATTGAGAGCCCTTTCTGCATATTTCTGCATCATTATTTATATAACAACATTTATTTGAAGTCGATATCTCTACTGATTCTTGAGCTATGGACGACGAAAAAAACGTCGCGAACGTACGGACGTACGTACACACGCACGCACAGACATCTTTCTAAAAATCTTTTATTTCGACTCTAGGGGCCTTGAAACGTCGAGAAATGTCAAAATTTTTAATTTGACATATCGGACCAATTACAATAACTTCCTATGGGAAGTTAAAAATAGCCATTACGTGATTTAATTTTTTGTTTAAAAAACAGAACGAATTTTTAATAAATAGGCGATGATAAAACCCTAAAATATTAAATGCATTCATATAATATTTTGTATGTAAATTTAAACTACACAAAAACAAAAAGTCAAAATACTGATATGAACAAAAATCACTTAAAAACACACAATTTAAATTAACTTTTAATCAAAGAAAATTTAAAAAAATATTATTTTCTTAAAATAAATTGCAAAGTATCGTAAGCGGAAAATTGTTGTGATTCTCAAAAATATTTTCTTTTAAAATTCTCCGCCTCAAAATGCTTTCAATGGTCTAAAAATACCAATTTTTAAATACAGAATTTTATTCTAGAGATTTTGACCATACAGAATTTTGTAATACAGAACTTTGAATTCCAGTATTTTAAATACCTACAGTATTATGACCTATACAATACTTCGACCCTAACCTCTTTTTTTCAAAAAACATTTAATTTCCAAATGATCTGAATAAAAAGGTACTTCCCCCTCCTTCAAAACCCTTAAAATTTTTAAATCCGCTCCAAATTAAGAGGGCTTTTCAGAAAGTATTCAGTACCTATAAATAAAGCGATCCACAAAAGTTTGACTTTGAATCTTTCTTTCTGAAAAACTACAAGAAGTGACTTAACATGTTTTGTTTTTTGTCCACACCTCAAACCTTTTTTGTCAGAAATGAAAAATCTATATGTTTACTCATCATTTCGTTTTCTTGACGGAAAATAAAGTGTAACATTTTCTTCGAGAATGATTTCATAATGAACCCCACAGATTTGTTTATATTTATTGACAGCTGAATTGTGGTTAGCAGATGAAGTTGTAAATTTTCATTAGTTTTAATTGCATTTTTACAACGTGCTAACAGTTGCTACCGCAAAGATTTATTTAAGACAACAAACAATCAGATTTGCACTTTTCTTGACCAGTGGTGGAATTACTTGCATTAATATTACATGCGGGATACAAATACTCAAGTATTTAAAATTACTTTACTTAATGACTTTTACTTATAATAGTTTGTGTTTTTCTACATCATTTTTCACCCTTATTAAATTACAACTTAAAACACCCTTGCAGAGTAATTATTAACTTTTTTAAGTGCAACTTGTAATCAAAAATAAGATCTAAATAGGTGTAATGTCACCCTTGCGGTTGGGCTTTTAATTCACAATATTGATCCATAATTTTAATATTCGTTCTTATAAAGAATTGAATCAATTAATGTAAATGTAATTTTTCACGCATTCCATTAAAAATGCCTTATGGCAAAATTACTTTAAAGTGTAACTTAATTACATGAAGACTACAAATGCAAGCGAAATGCAAATAAAAAAAAAAAACATTTTTCTAATCTTATCTTATCTTACATTAGATTAAGTGCATTTCACACACTATCGAAGGTACTTTTATTTCATGAGTCAGCTTTTTAGTTTTTATTGCACATTAAATCTATAGCTTGGTTAGAGGCTTTAGACGAAAAGACTTTAAACGTATGATATTTGTCGACTGTAAATAGATAAAGATGCACATAAAAGGCAATATTTTTGAGAGTCATTTTGCTTCTTTTAAAATTGCCATGTGCTTTTGTTTGTTTAATGAAATGAACAATTATTTCCATTTACCTCGTATTAACTTAATTTTCTCAGATACAAAAATGATATCATGTTTTTTGCACACTCATCTATTAGATACTTCAAAATTAACATAAAGAGAAGAGTGCAGTGTTAAGAGATTGTGAGAAAAATTTCTTTACTTATGGGATAAACTATAAAAATGGCAGACTTTTAATTAAAAAAGAATTTTAGTTAAAAAAAAACAAAAAAAAAAACATGTCAACACAATTTTTTCTTAAATACGTAGTAATTTTGTATTAATAAAACTAAGCAAGTGCTAAAGAAGTTTTGGGAAATTTTTATAAAGCCATTATCTTCACTCGAACTTGAAAAATTGAACTTGAAGATTTTTTATTTGTGACACATAGGACTGCCACATATGTACACAGCCGAACAGACTTAAAAATTAGGTCCATTGAGTTTGGACTTAGGAATTAAGGTGTAAGGCAAATAAGTGTTTAACGTTTTTTAACTTAAATATAGTAAGTTATCGATTTGCCGAACTAAAAATTAAAAACTTATGATCTTACAAAGTAGTACTAAATGTTAGTAAAGATGATTTTCGACACTAATATCTTGGAAGCTATTAAAGATATTGGCTTCAAACTTGTGTCATCTTAACATTTTAAAATCCAATTGACAGTGTTTTGTTTATAAAAATAAAAATCTACACAGCAATAGAAAACACTCATTTTTACTCGAATATATTGAGAACAAATGTATTGTCTTCAAAATTATTTAATTATTTACAAAATATTGTTGTCAATATCATGTAATTTGTTTATACAAATAAAAATAAGATCACTCTCCAGAAGAATTGTATGCAACAAATAATATCGTTTTTGATATACATATATTTAAATTTTGAAATACATAGAAGAAATGGATTTTTTAACACAAAATAAAAACTTAAAAACACTTTTTAAAGTTAGTAAAAATAGATTTTCGACTCGAATATCTTGGCAACAATTAAAAATATTGCCTTCAAACAAATATTACCACTTAAAAAATATTGCTTTTAACATCAAATATTTTTATAATAAACAAGAATTTACAAAAACAACTGGACAAAATTTGTAAAACCTGATTTTCGATTCGAATATTTCCAGATTATTATTGACTTCAAAATTACTTTATTCTATACAAAATTTTATTATTTACACAAGACCTTCAAAAATTGGACTTCCCCTTAAAGTGTCTCGAACAAAAACAGATATTGAAATCGAACTAATTTTATCAAATGCAAAGTATTATTGCTAACTTTTAGTTTCTTAGAAAATTTCTATTGAAAACTTTTTTACAAAACATGAAAACCTACGAAAACAACAAAAACTTATAAGAATTGGTTTTTGACTCAAGTATTATGAGAACAATGAAATATATGAACATTATAAACATTTAAGAAAATCGACAGACGGACATGTATGGAAAGTTAGCAGTGTGGGTCTCACCCCAGCTTCTTTTATCATTTTGTTTTTTAAGACCAAAAATGACAAAAAACACATACAATTTGTTTATCAAAATTGAAAAAAAAAAATATTATGTAGATATTAATTAAATATTACCTACGTAGTTTTTTCTAACATAAAATTTTCGAAATTTTAGAAAAACGTAGACTTTTGTTCAATGAAATTCAGATGTTACACAGAACAAAAAACTTTCTGAAACAAATTGAAACATTTTATATTTAAAAAATTAATTTAAGAAAACGCTCGATTTTTGAAAGAAAAATACATAATTTGAAGGTTTTGTTTTGAGAAATTAAATGAAATTTAAATTTTTAAAGATGAATTTTTTCATATAGATACTATTTTTGAACGGACTCTTTGGACACATGAGCAAGTTCGGTCGACCCAGTCGTGTGTTATGTTCTTATTACCTTTAAGTTTTTATTATTCTTTCTTCGAATTTATCGTTTTCAACTCAAGGTTTTTAACTTAAAATTTTATTAACTTTATATGTTCTTAACTTCAAAGAAAAGTTGGCTATACTTGTGTTTGGTTTCTAAATTTAATATTATACTTTTTGAGCTTTTTCTAAAAGAATCCATTTGTGGTAGAATCTTACATCTTAATCAGAAAGTGAAATTAAAAGACATAACATCAAGTCTATCACATTAATGGTGAAAAAGACCTGAAAATGTGTGATATTGATCAGCTGCGCAGTTTTAGACAAGTTAAAAAAGATTGAAGAAAACGCCTTGAAGTTGATTTTTAAAAATCAATTTTTTTGCTTCTATAGGAAAAAATAAATGAAAGGAGTGGTAAAGGGGTATTTTCTTAAAAACTACACCCTACACTGTTGTGAACATTAAACTTTTAATATTTACATTTACTTACACTCTGAACTCATACTAAATATTTGTATACTTAAAAACTATATTTAAATGAGTAATCATTGCAATTAATGCAATGTTTAGCTTGTTTAAAGAAAAACAAATTATTGTTATTATTACTTGATTTAAAATGTAAGTTTTTAAATTATTATTAACTCATAAACTACATTATAATGAGTTAATTAAAACTTTCTGATTCATTAACCAGCTGCAACAGATCAAACGATGTTCATGCACCTATTAACGTGACTCAATTTTAATAAATTCGTAGCTTCAATTGAAAATACAAAAAATACATTATCACGGCTGGGTTCCATAAACTTGTGTATATGCTTTATTTATGATGCAGTATTAGAAAGAAATTTTATGAAGGAACTGACACAATACATATGATTTAAAAATAAAATAAACAAATATCCAAAAAGAAAAAGGTTAATTTGTTTATAATAAAAGAATTTACTTTGGAAGTGACCCATCGAAAATTGTAACTATAAGTTTTTACTAGCGACCGACGCATAGCGACGTAAACAACTTCGAGTTCGAAATTTTAATCAAACATGATATTTCGATGGTAGAGAAGCCGATAAAAATGGATCCGGTGATTCTGTACGTCCGGCTGTAATCGCTCCTAGAGACTAAACCATTATTGGTTCAAACTTGGAAATTAAGGTTTTAAGCAGATTTGAACTTGGCGTTTTTTTAGTTTTTTAAAAACAACATTGGTCCCCATAAAATTGTTTCGAAAATTTTAATGTTCTCAAAAAAGGCCTGATAGGTTTTTATAAAATGTTCTTTTAATATATTGGTTCTTAACTTGGCTTCAGAAGGATACCCGTCCATAGAAAGGGGTTTATGTTTTTAAATGTTCTCAGGACTCATAAAACTATTTAAATATATCTTTTTCTTTCGAAGAAGCTCTTATAAATATTATTTGATGATTAAAAATACATAATTTGCTTGGGGATTCTTAAAAATTATTTTTTTTTTTTAAATTCGATGTCTCAAAACATTTGTGTCAACTTTTTTAACGAAATTCAAATTCAAAACATACAAAAAATTTAAAAATTGTATATAATTACAAAATTTGTTTAAAAAAACGGATCTAATGATTTTCGAATAAAAAAAATAATCTATATCTATACTTCTATACTAATATTATAAATGTGAAAGTAACTCTGTCTGTCTGTCTGTTACTCAATCACGCCTTAACTGCTGAACCAATTTGCATGAAATTTGGTATGGAGATATTTTGATACCCGAGAAAGGACATAGGCTACTTTTTACACCGGGAAAATGACGCATTCCCATGGGAAAATTCAGGTGGGCCGATCGCTTTTACGCCTAAACTACTGAACAGATTTAAATGAAATTTGGTAAGGAGATAGTTTGAGACTTAAGAAAGGACATGAGTTACTTTTGACCTCGGGAAAACAACGCATTCCCATGGGAAAAGTTACTTTCCGGGGAATCTGATCGCTTTCACTCCTAAATTAACAAAGATTTGAATAATATTTGGATACAATTGGTATTAAGAGAAAACAACGCATTCCCAACCCTTTCAGAATGTTCGGAGATCCAGAGAAAAGAAAAAGACCAATATTTATTATAAAAGAAGTATTTTACTGTTTGAAGTTTAAAAATAGACTAATTATATTTTACAAATTAAAGAAAACTTGAATCGAAAAGTCAGCTAGTTGATCTTCAGTTGGTTTTTGTTCTAGTCGAATAACGCCCTTTGAAATTTCATCTCGAATAAAATGGTATTTGACGTCTAAATGCTTCATTCGTTTGCTTTCCTTGGAATCTTCAGCAATTTTAATACAGGAATTATTATCTTCATATATGATAACTGGAATCGTGCATTCTACATTGAGTTCATTCAGCATCTTTCGAATCCATTTGAGTTGACATACTGCTTCAGTTAGGGCAATCAACTCAGCTTCTGTTGATGACAAACTTACTGTTGATTGCTTCTTTGAGGCCCAGCTCACGGTATTTCCAAATAACTTGAACACGTATCCTGAAGTAGATTTCCGGTCATTTTTATCTCCTCCCCAGTCAGCATCACAGAAACACACCAGGGTCTCGGCAGTATCTTCTTTTCGGTAAATCATTCTCAAGTCGATTGTTCCACGAATGTAGCGTAGAATATGTTTTGCATAGTTGTAGTGGCGTTCATCAAAACAACTTTGGAATCGACTCATGTATCCAGTTGCAGCACATAAGTCCGGTCTTGTGGTCACAGTTGCGTATATTAAGCAACCAATCAATTCGCGGTAGGGGTGATTTGTACATCTTTTCTTGTCACCCTCATCGATGTGCAGACCCTTTTCCATGGGAGTAGCTTTTGGCTTGCAGTCTTTCATTTCGAATTTATGCAACACTTTCTCCAAGTATTGCCGTTGACTTAGTTCAATAGTTCCATCTTCGATGTTTTGCTGAATGTGCATTCCCAGAAAAGTACTTGCTCTACCCATGTCAGTCATGTCAAATTCCTTTGACAACAGCTGCTTTATGATGATAATCATTTTAATATTTTGACAAAACAGCAATATGTCATCGACATACAACAGGACGTAAAAATTGCTTCCGTTTTGGTCCTTGACGTACACGCATTGATCTGACTCACATCGCCTGAATCCAATTCTAACCATGAAACTGTTGAACTTCTCATTCCAGGCTCGCGACGCTTGCTTCAGCCCATACAAAGCCTTATTGAGCTTGCAGATTTTATTTCCCAATTCAATACCTTCCGGTAACTCCATATAAATGTCTTCGGACAGTTCACCATTCAAAAACGCATTTTTGACATCCATTTGGTGAATATACATGCCCTTCTCATTTGCAATTGCAAGCAATATTTTTAATGTTACCAACTTTGCAACTGGCGCATACGTTTCGGTGTAATCGAAACCAGGTTTTTGGGTAAACCCTCGAGCCACCAAACGAGCTTTGTATTTTTCAATTTGCCCATCTGCTTTGCGTTTCAATCGAAATACCCATTTGCTGGTTATGGCTTTTCGATTCTTTGGCAAAATACAAATAGTCCAAGTTTTATTATGTATCAATGATTGGTACTCACTTTTAATGGCATTTTCCCATTCTGGCCAATCTTCTCTTGCTTTTGCCTCAGTAATGGTTCTTGGGTCATCTTCGACGTACTCTTCGGCACTAAGAGCAAAGTTTTCTGATTCAGCTGAATAAGTGCAAAAACCAAGTCGCTCAGGTTGTCTTCGCGTACGTTCGCTTCTTCGTTGAACATTTGATTCGAGGTCTTCAACACTATTTTCGCTTCCGCTAGTACTGTTGTTACCGATGTCGTTTTCTTCGACATCATGGATTCCTTCAATGCGGTTACCAGCCCAATCCAAATTAGAGCTGTGGACTATTCCATCGCCGCCGTCAACAGGTAGATTTTCCAGAGTTTCATCATTTTTGTTCTCACCAAATCGTTCCGCCTCTGAAGTCGATATTTCTGTTATCTTCGGCCTTCTCAACACGGAATCTTCATTGAACGTTATGTGTCGACCAATAACTAACCTATTCTCTTTCATGTCCCACAGCCGGTATGAACCAATCGATGAAGAATACCCAAGCATCAGACATTTGTTCGACTTACCTTCAAATTTCGATCGCTTATCTTTTGGTACGAAATTGAAGCATTCTGAACCGAAAATTCTTAAATGGGACAGATCTGGTTTTCTTCCGAACCAAATCTCAGCCGGTGTCTGCTTCATAAATTGCTTCCCAACAGCACTCGTTGGCGATCGATTCTTAATATAATTTGCTGCAAGAATCGCTTCGTTCCAGAATTTATGATCCAAACCACTTGCCACCAGCATAGTTGTAGCTTTTTCTTGAAGTGTTCTATTCAATCGCTCAGACACGGAGTTCATCTCTGGATTGTAGGGAACAGTAAGCATCATTTGAATACCCTTTGACTTACAGAACTGTCTAAACTCATTTGAAGTATATTCTCCACCGTTGTCAGCTCTCAGCTTCCCAACTTTCTTGCAATGTAGTGCTTCAGCTATGGCTACGAATTCTTTGAACTTGCTAAGGACTTCACTTTTTCGTTGAATGCAGAATATCATTGAAGCTCTGGAATAGTCGTCAGTGAATGACACAAAATATCTGCTTCCATCATATGCCGACGTTGGCATAGGACCACAGACATCACTATGAATTAGTTCCAAAATGCGATTGGATCTAGTATTTTTGTTCCTTGGAAACGATGAACGTGTTTGTTTTCCAAAAACACAAGATTCGCAGAATGTTAATTCAGTGTCAACATTCACTTCTTCCAAACCTTTAGCCATCTGATGACTGACCATCTTCTTCAAATCATATGCATTCAAATGTGCTAATCTGTAATGCCACAAAGATTGTGAATCATTTTTCTCACCTGAGATGCCAGCGAATTTATTTTGTTCAACATGCAAATCTACTTCGTACAGCTTGCCTCTGGTACTTGCTTCAAACATAGGTGTTCCATCGATCGATGCATATGCCTTGTCACCTTCAAAAACTATACGGTAACCCCTTTCTGTCAGACTTCGGATAGACATCAAGTTGCATTTCAGATCCTTCACAAATAAAACGTTCTTCATAGTCTTTGGTGCAGAATCACCATTATGAAACGTTTTAACAGAAATATCACCAATTTCAGATGCTGATATGCTTTCGTTTTTCTTGGCAACTGAAATTTGAATTTCCTCGATGTTCTTCAAAACGTTAAAATAGTCTTTGTTGTTGACCATGTGCTGGGTAGCACCAGAATCCAAAACAAACTTCACTTTATCATTCATCGGTTGTACAGTTTGCGCTGCATGCTCTTTTTCACTTGCTTTGTCAACAACTGCACACATTGTCAAGTCCTTCTTTCTGAAAGCTTTGCTTGAACCCTCTGAGTCCTTCTTTTCCTTCTGCTTGGAAAAACATTTGGATTTGATATGTCCAGGCTTACCACATCCATAACATACAATTTTCTTCTTAGGCTTGACACTCATTGCACCGGGCTCACTAGACCTTGCCGATGCACAACCATTCCTCTTGTTGTATTCGTCCATCAA
Source organism: Eupeodes luniger (assembly GCA_951509635.1). Lineage (NCBI taxonomy): Eukaryota > Metazoa > Arthropoda > Insecta > Diptera > Syrphidae > Eupeodes > Eupeodes luniger. The sequence continues at coordinate 131,300,075 of OX608074.1, forward strand.
CCGAGTCTTGACAAATTCTAACTTCAAGTCACTTTGATTCATGGTCTCTAGTGCAGTTACTAAATTGTCATAGCTTGCTGGCAAAGTAAGCAACAAATGGACAACAACATCAAGCTCTTCCATCTTAGCTCCGGTTGATTTCAGCTGACGAACCTTCGTATCGAATCGAAGAAAATGTTCAATGATGTCTTCACACTCATTGTACTTCATCATCAGAAGCTGTTTACGGAGTAGTAACTGGCTCGAAATGCTTTTTCGTTCAAAAATACCACATAATGTGTCGAACATCTCCTTGGCAGTCCTCTTCTCCTTCACATATTCCAATTGTCCATCATGAATAGTCTGGACCAAAATTGAAATACACTTCTTTTCTTCTAACTTCACACTGTCTTGGTTAGCAGGCTCAATCTTCGCAAGAATTTCTTCTAAATCTTCCTCAATGTATTTTCGTAGAACCTTCTCGTCCAACAAAATACCCACACGATATTTCCAGTTGCTGAAATTCGTACCATCAAATAATGGAAGCTTAGAAACAGGATGATCAGCCATTTTGCTATTATTTTTTCTTTGTCTCAAATCAAAAACGATCTCGGAAATGCAGTGAAAAATAATTTTTTCTAGAAAGATTAAAAAATTAATTTTTCTTCAATCGAATCCTGGGCCCATAACCTCAGAATGTTCGGAGATCCAGAGAAAAGAAAAAGACCAATATTTATTATAAAAGAAGTATTTTACTGTTTGAAGTTTAAAAATAGACTAATTATATTTTACAAATTAAAGAAAACTTGAATCGAAAAGTATACTGAGATTAGTGTAGTTTCGAATAAATTACTGAGAGTAGCTTTATACAAAGTACAAATTAACACCCTTCTCATACGTTGAGATTGAAGGTTGTTATTTCAGTCCTGTTAATGAGTAATCTAGACGCATCAAAGTTATGTAATGGTACACGACTACAGATTACTCACCTAGGACGAAATATTATAAAAGCTATAGCAAAAGGAAAAAATGTTTTAACTCCCCGCATTCCGATAATTCCAACCGATTTGCCTATTCAGTTTAAAAGAGTGCAGTTTCCTCTGAAAGCAGCATTTGCAATAACAATTAATAAAGCTCGGGGGCAAACGCTGAAAGTTGCAGGTGTCAATTTGGAAATAAAACTGTTTTTCCCATGGACAATTATATGTAGCGTGCTCACGAGTCTCAAACCCACAAAATCTTAACGTTCTAGCCAAGGAAGGAAAAACAAAAAACGTCGTATATAAAAATGTATTGCAGTAACCTATCTTCTTCTTAAAATGTATTAACCCTAACCTAACCTAACCTATGACAATCACACTTTGTATCCCATCTCGGCACAATTCAAACATACGTACAAAACAGTACAGCTCAGGTTTTTTCATACTACTATCCAAAAAAAACTATCTAATGCGGACGAAGTCGAGGGTAAAAGCTAGTTAAATATAAATCGATAAATTAACTGGCATTGAAATTTGAAAATAAACTCATTTTGCAGGTATGTTTTAAGATCAAAAAATATTGGTACAATTTTTAAACACACCCTTTTGAATACAGGAACAAGTTCGTGCGACCCATCCGTGCATTCATTTACTTTCACTTTTGAACGATATTCATTTTTTTAACAGTTTTGAAATGAACAATTTTTAAACTTTTTTAAAATATAATTTAATAATATAAGAAATTAGGATTATTTTTGTAAGGTTTTTATTTTATTTAACTGGCATTTTAATTTCTTTTTAAATTTATCAAGCATTTGTGTATTTTGTCTAAAATGAATTAATCTTGAAGTCAATACCGTCATTCATTTTGAGTATATTTTAGTAGCCATATTGTTGAACAATTTCTTGTTGTATTTTTTGAGCAAAGGTTTTTACTTAAAAAAAACTGTCAATTATATAAATTTGATGATTTTACAAAATTTCAAAACCTGACTTTTCGTAGTATAAAAATTATATTCTAAAGATTATGTCATTTTGTTTTCTTGAAATATCTATTAGGGCTGATAATTTGTTCTCCTATAAATAAAATAGTTGTTGTACATTTTTAAGTTCATAAGCATTCTGTATGACGGACAGTAGAATAAAATTAAATCAAAGTCTATAGCCATGTTTGTTCACGAGATATTTGAGACCATCAAAAATGTTCATTTTTTAAAAGTTTATTTAATGAAAAAAGAATTTTCTTTCTAAACATTTTGTTGTTATTATCTATGAAACAAAATTAAAGATATTTTAAGTCTATACGACTGCCCATAATCATCTCCCTAAAAATCATGAGTTTTCATTGTAGGGACTTCTAGAAAACCTCATGAAATAAAAAACAAATCAGTTCTACAAATTGGACTTAAAACACTAAACAAATTTCAAAAATACAATAAAATATAATAACTAAAAAACTAAAAAACTTTCGGGTCAAAACTTAAAAAAAAAAAGAAGATATTATACTTCAAAAAATTGAAAACTAAGAGCGGTGTTTTTGACATTTGGTAAAATTTAAAAACAAACTCACAGAGTTTTTTACAAAAAAGTAATTACAACAAAAGTAAATATTGCAAACTTAATTTGTTATACTTCAAAAATCTCGACGGAGAACTGAATAAATTCCAATTTTTATATTTCTTAAAAAAAAAAAACAATATTTTAGTAGTTACATATATAATAACTGCTAATGACGTACAAAGGATTTTTACGATATATTGTTTTTTGGTTCAATGGAAAGTGAAAACAATTTCATTAAAATTTGTATGATAATTGATTACAAGAAATAAATTGTTTAATTTAAAAAAAAAAGAAAAAAAAATTCCTGGATACCTTAAAAATTTCAAGTCAATCCGTTGAAAATTAACGTAGTTATGAATGCGAACAACATGAATAAACGCGTTTGGAGTTGTGAGTAATAAGAAATCATGAGTAATTCGGAATATCTTCCTTTAAACTAAAATCCGAATACTGAGTACTTAAAAGTTTTTCGCGACCATAATTTTAAAGAAAACGATTTTTTGAAAATACTACGAATGGCTTATACCCTTAAAACAAACTTTAAAACAATTTAGCGTTAATAGCAATGGTCAATTCTGCTATAGACAATTTGTAACAACAATTTCTAGAATAAATTGTTTTATTTCCCTTTTTTGTTTTTGTTAATTCTGTGTTAATCAGAGCTATTCAATAAAATGTATGTAAACATAATAAATGATTCATAATTAACAGACTTGGGTGCTTTTCTTACTTTGATCTAAAAAGGTGAGGAAAATTCGTTGCACTCACGATCGTGAAAATTTTTCATTCATTTTTTGAATTTATTATAAATAAACTCAACTTGAGTTTTGCTATAATAGAATCTTCTCAATCAATGGAAAATTATCAATGTGGGTTGTATCCTAGCCTCTTTAATATTTCTTCTTAATTTCGATTGTTTATTTATCTTTCAAAACAAGTATTTAATGATTTTCAAATAAACAAACAAAAGTAAACAATAAAATTTTATTATCAGTAATTTATCTCAAACACACATATTAATAGATATTGTTTATAATTAAATACAAACCTAAGTCAAGGAGAAACCCCATAATCCAATATCATAATTTATATTCTTCAATACCGAATTCAATGTAAGCCCATCAACAACCCGTTGGAAATATTCAAGTCTTGAAAAGTTTTAGTTAGTAATTTCTTTAATATTGCTCTGTTATTTGGATTTTCTTTAATCACACTTCAAGTCACACTTCAACAAGAACAGAGACAGAGGTGTATTTTTTGAAAATCACATTTCGCGCCAAAACTTAGGTAATAACTTTTAAAAACAATTTCATCTGAGAGTTGAAAAATGCGAGACTCTTCATACTTTTAACGTACCTAATTACACGAGCAACATTTTTCAAAATATTTTCATATCATCATACTCATTATTTATATCCACAAAGTACACACATTAACCGTTAAAAGTTTATTTCATATAAATAACTGAAAACGAATTCAAATTAAAATTAATACTGAAGGCACAAACAATCCGATATGGTCAATGGTCAAATGAGTACTACCAACTATACGACGACGACGATTCACGATACGAACAATTCAAAAACTTTGTACAGCAGGAACACAATAAATCTCTCATGATACACTACACACATTACACTACACATAACGCCAGCGCAAAGAAGGTTTTGTTTGTCATACAAAATTTTTAATTCCAAACAATAATAACGCCAGGTCTGCGAAAATTGTAATTAGCGAAAAACGGAGTCTATTCAACAGAAACTGGGAGCTCCAGAAAATATAAAAAGCTGATATCTTCAATGAAGATAAATTTAGATTGACAGACTTAGGTATGGAATGATGGAGTCAGCCAGCCAGCGTTGCCGCTCAATAAATTTTCAAGATAGAACATTATTTTTAAAATTACGATATTAAAAATAATACCAAACTAAAAATGTTTGTAAGCTAAATTTTTAAATTTTGAAAAAGATTTAAAAAAAATGTTTTCATAAGTAGGAACAACAAATATGTTTTAAAAATATGTGAAAAAGATTCTTTGAGGAAACATTTGAAACATAGTTCAATATTGATAACCGACTTAAATAAAAAAGGCTGGGATGCGACCCACACTGAAAACTTCCCATCCCGATTTGTCTGTCGATTTGTCTTGCTTATAAAGCTTGTAGGTTTTCGTGCTTTGTTAAAAAAGTTGTCAGTTGAATTATTTTTAAAATTTCAAAATTACCAACAATATTTTGCATATAATGAAATAGTTTGATTTCGAAATCTATTTTTGTTAACGAAATTTTTAGTCGAAAACTTATTTTTAAAAATTTTAGTAACATTTCTTAAAAGTTTTTATTTCTTAAAAAACAAATAAAAATTTAATGAATTAAATTAATTTGAAGTCAATATCTTCTATTGTTCACGAGATATCGAGAACCGAACATCAAATTTTACCAAATTTGAGTACTTTTTTTTGTATATTTTATTTTTTTTTATGAAAAAAGGGACTGTTGGATTCCAAAAAAAAATTTAATGAATATTGAAAACAAAACTTTCTATGAGACAAAATTAGTTTAAGCCAATATTTTTAATTTTTGAAAAGATATTTGAGTCGAAAATCAATTTTTACCAACTTTGAGTAATGTTTTTTTTTAGGTTTTTATTTTTTATATTTTTTTTAAGAGTCTTTTCTGCATCTTTGTGACGTACGGGCGTACGGACGTACGAACGTACGTACACACGCACGCACAGACATCTCTCTAAAAATCTTTTATTTCGACTCTAGGGACCTTAAACGTCGAGAAATTTCAAAATTTTCAATTTGATAAATCGGACCGATTACAATAACTTCCTATGGGAAGTTAAAAAAGTATGATTTTAACAATCCTCTTTTTTGAACCATAAAAAGAAATTGTCAAAAAAAAACTAAAACTAGGCTTGTTTTAAAAATATTTTTTTTCTGAATTTCTCAAAACGTTTTTTTTTTTAATTGCTATTTCCAATAAAAGGTTTTAGTTTGACTAGCTCCGCTATTTCGGCAGCTGTCACTTTGAACTGTCATCTTTTGACATGTGACTATTAAAAGGAACTCTATTTATAAAAATCGGACAATACTTGCTTCGAGTATGCCTTGAAAATCTTAAAATTCACAAAAATGTTGATGTAGTTCGAAAAAGTAAGGCACTTTTGGGTTGTCATCGTGAAGCACTTTCTAAGCAACAGTGAATCTGTTGGAATTAAAAAATGTAAGCTCTTGAAATAGTGTGCGTTGCTCAAGATTAACTTTGAATGTTCATTTATTTTGTACTCCGTATAGCTTAGAAGAAAACCTAGGTTTGTCAATTACTCGTTGTTCTTAAGAGTAATGCATTCCAAAAACGACACCATTCCGTATTTTTCAAAAGGGCTTACATAGATCCTAAGGCTCTTAAATTTCATCAATAACAAGAACTCAGGCCTTTCGATCACCAGCAACGTCTTCGTACCATCGCTGATTGGGTTCTTGAAATGCATCAAAATGATTCGTATTTTCATCGTAAAAGGATTTTCAGCGATTAGTCTAGTTTCCACTATGGAAACAACGTTAAAAAGTAGAATTGTCGCATTTTGAACTCGGTAAATCCTAAAACTGATTGGAAAGATTGGATCTCACTTATTTTAAAATCAGGCTGGTGTAACTTTTACGGTAAATGGCTTGCATCATGGTAAAAAAACAAAAATTTGAATGTTCTCAAACATTACACAAGGGGTTTGCATGAAATATTTTCTAAATTGGCTTTTTTTTAATATAAAATATATTTTTGTTTTACTTATAAATAAAATATTCCATGGAGTGAAAATTTTTGTATTATTATTTTTAAATTTTCTCAGGAACTGGTAGGTATGTTGTATATGGATTGAAATAATTATTTTTTTTCACCAAAATCTTATACCTTTAAAACTGGTATAGTAAAACATAAGGAATTAAGGTTTTTTTGAGAAATTAAATGGCATTTACATTTTTTTTTGTTTACCTAGTTATTTTTTGAAGAGATGATCACAACTTTCGATCACATAGATCTTGAGATTTAACACATATAAAATTTTTTCTTTGAATTTTAGAACTCTCAAAAATCAATATTCAAGACCATAAAGATGGATTTTATGAACAGCTTTTGAGTGCTGTTAAAAAATACTTATTTTTTTTAAATATCAAAATGAAACCTTCTATTGGAAAAATATTTTTGTTAAAACAAAAGCAATTGTTTCGCTAAAGTCATTTCTGTATAACTTGGCCACACATCTTTTGATTGACCACAGAAATAACGTCGCAACAACAATTCTTTGTAATGGTTTCCATTGACTGAAAGGTGACGATCCTAGTTTTATATGTTTTATTAGTAAAAGCTTCAATATTGTGACATAATATTTTGAGAATATTTTTTCTACCTTCTTCGTTTAAAGTGAAGTGTAAACAATAATTGGGGTTGGTTACTTATTAGGTTCATATATTCCTACCCAGTCTTTATATAAAGTAAACAAACCCCATCTCAATCTTACCACTTTACCATACATTGTTTAACTATATAAGTTAACCTTGTAATATTACGAACACTAAAACGAACATTCTGAATTAATTTTCAATTTCGCTAATTAACTTCAATGTAATTTATTTCATTTTGATTCCAATGAATGCGTGGGAAGATAATTTACATTTTATATTGTTCTTATGTATATTCCATCAAATTTAAGCGTTTCTGATGAGAGATGAGACTAGGGTATAGAGTTGCAACATATGCAACTGAGAAAAAAAAAACAAGTTAATAGATCATTGGAGTAAGTCATTGGAACCTAACTACTTGAAAGCTAGAAATAAGAATATTTTTGACTTTTATAGTATTTTTTAAATGGTATACTTACAATTGAGGTTATAATCCCACCCAAAACACACCCAGATGATGAAATGAACGAATATAAGAGCTTACATCCAACATACTCCGATTATGGTCTTAAGTATTTGTGTACTTAACAAAATCTTTAGAAAATTTGATTGGTATCAGTGTTCTCCATTGATTATTTTGTACATTACTTAAGCACCAAATTTTCGGAAATTTCAAACTTAAAAAAATGTACGAGTATTTAAATTTAATATTGCTTATACTAACTTGAGTTTCAATAAAGTACCTACGTGCTTCTTAATACAAAAACAAAAAAAGAGGCTGGGATGCGACCCACACTGATAACTTCCCATCCCGTCTGTCCATTTGTCTTGCTTAAAAGTTTGTCTATATGTATCAATTTTTACCAAATTTGCGTACTATTTTTTGTAGATTTTGTTTTTTTATGAAAAAAACGGACTGTTGGATTTTTATAAAAAATTACTGAATATCAAAAACGATATTTTCTGTGAAATAAAATAAGTTTGAAGCCAATATTTTTAATTTTTACGAAAGTAAATTTTTACCAAGTTTTAGTTATTGCTTCTTTTTAGGTTTTTATTTTTTGTAAAAAAACCTGTTAATTCGATTTTTCTCAAAATTTTGTCGAATTTTGAAAACAATATTTCTTAAAAGATAAAATTAGTTTGAAGCCAATGTTTCAAAGTTTTGAAAATATTTTTACGTTGAAAAACAATTTTTACAACTTTTGTTAATTTTTGTTTGGGTTTTTTTTTTTACTAAATGTTGACAACAATATTTTTTGAAAGATAAAAGTAGTTTAAAGCCAATATCTCAAATTTTTGAAAAGATATTTGAGTCGAAAATCAATTTTTACCAACTTTTGTTAAAATTTTGTTTAGGTTTTTAATTTTTTGTAAAAAAACTGTCAATTTGATTTTTTTCAAAATTTTACTGAATGTTGACAACAATTTTTTTTGAAAGATAAAAGTAGCTTAAGGCCAATATCTCAAAGTTTTGAAAAGATATTTGAGTCGAAAATCAATTTTTACCAACTTTGAGTAATGTTTTTTTTTAGGTTTTTTTTTTTATAAAAAAAACTGTCAATTAGAATTTTCTCAAAATTTTATCAGATGTCAAAAGCATTATTTTTCGTTGCACAAAATTGTTTTGGAGATGAAATCATATTTTAGTCGTAAAATTTTCGAGGTGACAAATTAATTTTTTTTTCAGTTTTTTTGATTTACAAAAAAAAACAGTTAATTGGATATTTTTCCAAAAATATAATTGTTTTGTACCACGTTACAATATATAATATAAAATTTAATTCAAGTCTCTAGCGTCATTTGTTCATGAGATATTTAGGTTTAACTAAAATTTTCACCTTTTTCTAAACTGCTATGGTAAAAAACCGCCCAAGCAATTTTGCTTGAGAGCCCTTTCTGCATCTTTCTGCCTAATTATCTGTATAACACAATTTATTTGAAGTCGACATCTCTTCTGGTTCTTGAGATATCGACGACGAAAAAAACGTCCCGAATGTACGGATGTACGGACGTGCGAAACGAACGTACGTACACACGCACGCACAGACATCTTTCTAAAAATCTTTTATTTCGACTCTAGGGACCTTGAAACGTCGAGAAATGTCAAAATTTTCAATTCGACAAATCGGACCCATTGCAATAACTTCCTATGGGAAGTTAAAAATATTCAGCCATTCTGATTCTGGAGACAACAAATTTAAAATCTCAAAATCTAAGAAGCTCTACCTCATTCGAATGAGATACAGCTTTTTTTCTGCATACGGAATCCCATTAAATGAGATAAATCCCTAAAATAAACTATTTTGCATAAGACTGCTAGCAAAATCTCAAAACAATGAAATTTGAGACTTAGATAAACCATTGTCCACCCATTGTCTTAATTCCTGCTGTAGTAAGAAATACCTAACCTTACTCCAATATTTCCTCCTTTTCCCAGAGTTAGTGATAAAGAGGTTCGTTAACCCCTTGAGTACACGTGCTTTCCATAACCAATTAGTATCGTAATTGATTTGTGTCCTAACAATGAAAGTTGATTCATGAAATATAATAATTACATTAAACGAGGTATAAGTCATTAGAGAAACAATTAATTGTCATTTTAGTTCTATCTTTGACTATATTTTCAAATAATTAAGTTCTTTTTTTGTCAATTTGTTCGGCCTCATCAATCATTCAATACAAAAGGAATTGATTTAATATTTTAACCTGACTAAAACCAAAGAAGTATTCTCAGCTAATTTAAAAGAAATGATTATGACATTTTATTTCATTTCGGCAATTAGTCATGTTTTCTCTATTTTCATGGAAAGTGAGTGAGAGTGGACCTAATTACGAGAAAGTAAAAATACTTTTCCATTAAAATAATAAAATATCAATAAATTTTATTTAAGTAAACTTTGAATCACATCAATTACCATTTTAAGCAAAAAAAAAAAAAAAACATACTAAATACATTACATATCTTACAACTGAGTATTACACACTAAGTTCATCAACTTCACTTCGATTGAAATGGATCCTTTCCAATATATCTATCCAATAGTTTATCACCCTCTGGATCGACAGCTGATAACTGTGAAAATCCTTCTTCATCGACAAAACAAATCTCATGACCATCAGGATCACCAAGAATAATAACACGTACGGTGGCTTTGCCAGGAGTATCCAGGGTAATGAGTGGTGTTAGAATTGTTCCAGATGCTGCTTTTATTAATTCATCAATTTTTGGTTGTTCATCCAAGGGAACAGCAAAAGCAATTCGTCCATAAGCTTTAGCACGATTCAAAGGCTCTGAGATTTCACGAATTCGAAGGGATGCTTGTTTATTGCCGTAGGAGAGAAGCAGCGATTTATCTTCCTCCTTGAGCAATGTCATCTTAAGCAAGTCCTTCCAATATTTTTTGGAATTGCTGAGATTTGATGAATTAATTGTAACTTCAACCACTGGATCAGAATCACTGGGTTGGGGTTCATTGATGACGAAGAATTTGTATCCATCGGGAGAAGTCAGCACATCAAGGTTGTTCTCTTTTGTTGTTGGATAGTTGTTGGATTTTGCGCGCTCGAGGGCTTCTTTGGATTTTATTGTGATGCCACCAAAATCGTTTCCTGTAAGAGAAGAATATTTGGGTAAATAAATTGTAATAGTTTATATTTGTTTGTATCTTCATAAAATAAAAGTGAATTGAGATTCTGAGAATTGGGATAATTGAACGTTATGTGGTTCTGAGAATATAACGATGATTCTTCTAAAAGGTGACTTTTTTAAGCAGTTAGGTGTGAATTGTAATGAACTTTTTGGAATTTTGACTATTTTCTATACACGATTTCAACTTTTCTAGGAAGGAATTTTTAACTGGTCACCTTGTTTGCCGGATTTAACAGTTGCAGAATTTGTTCGGTGACTTCATATGCAATTTATGTAAAAGTGGTCCAAGAATCTGTCAATAAATCTAGGCCAATATTTAAGTATTAGGTCGTTAAAACCTAAAAAAAAACATTTGTCGAGCCTGTTCCAAAAAAAAATAGTTCTTCTCTTATTTTTTTAATCATCGTCGAACTGCACTTATGTCCCTTCTTTAAAGATCATGAATCATGCTGTTCAATTTTCAGCTTAAAAAATATCTTGAAGACCGAAAGCTTCTTAATGACCAGCAGTATGGCTTTCGCAACAATAGGACCACCGGTGATCTCATGGTTTATCTCACCCAACTGTGGTACAAATCTTTATATAGTTTTTAATAAAGTAAGTACAATTATTGCACTTGACATTTCAAAGGCGTTTGATAGTGTTTGGCATAAGGCACTTTTATAGAAAATGAGTACATTTGGCTTCAATTAATTTTTAATTAAGATTAGAATTTACTTCTCGGACCGTTCAGTACAAGTAGTATTGGTCAAATCTGATATCCACTAAATAAACATGGTATACCACAGGGCTAGGTTTTGTCTCCGACACTCTTCCTTATTTTATATAAATAATAATCATCTTTTATCTTAAATTACTAATCCACTTAATTGTTTCGGTGACGACAGCATCCTCAGCTTTTCGTATGGGTTTTTAAATTCGAAGGTAATCAATGGCAGAATATTATAAATTCATTGAATTCCGATCTTGCAGCTTGTTGTCCAAAGGGTAATCGAAACCCATATAAAATTTAAAGTTTTAGAAACTCAATTCTGTCTAATTTTGTATAAGCGTTACATGCTCTCAAAGATAATATTCATGGGTGGAACAAACCATAGAATAGAATGTTTGAAGCCCAAAAACGTTGATGCAAGAATTTGTTTACCCTCTCTGATGTGGCTATAATTCAAAAAGTCTTTATTTAAGAATCTCTGAAAATCTCTAACTGGAATATTTGTACCTTTTGAGCTAGAGGAAAGCTCTTTTAGGTTCCAAAGCATCATGAGTCTCTTTCAGAATATTGTTGCTTATCCTTTATGGGATATAGTTAAGAACACAATCTAGATAGTGCTGAATAAAGATTCGCTAAGGTCACCGGGAAATGTCTCTCCTAAAGATTGCCTGTTACGATGTGATTGCCTGAAAGGCGATTGCAAAATTGGGAAGCCAATATACTTTTCCTTTAAAAACTAAACAAAATTTTGAACCAACACCAAACCACACTTTTAAGCCATTAGCAAAAACAGGGCTGCAACGAAATCTCATATGACAGTATTATTTTTTCAATTGAAATTTTATAGAAAATGAGACGATAACCACAATCAAACAATTCGAAAAGTTTGAGAGTACCTAAAAGTTATAGTGAGATCTTTGTTATGATTGCATTCATTGACTTGAATTTGCAATTTCATTAACACAACGCATATTCCTACTAGAACCAAAAACTCTCATTCAAGATAACAACCGATATCAATTCGTATGAAATCGGAATCACCTTAAATAATAAAATAAGCTTGAATTAATTTAGGCGCATTTTACAGATAAAGAGAAAACAAATTATTTTATAATCTGATTTTATCAAATGAAATTTCTCTTCAACTTAAATTAAAAATTCAAAATTAGGCATGAACTTCGATAACATCATCTTAAACTTTAGAAATTGTAACCTTCTAAGGCTATGTACATTTTTGTACATCAGAAACACGCTAAAATAAACAAATTATTTTATAATCTGATTTTATCAAATGAAATTTCTCTTCAACTTAAATTAAAAATTCAAAATTAGGCATGAACTTCGATAACATCATCTTAAACTTTAGAAATTGTAACCTTCTAAGGCTATGTACATTTTTGTACATCAGAAACACGCTAAAATCACATGTTAAAAATACTTGAATATCAAATTATTGACAATGACTGGGAAAAAATTAAAATTGCAATTATAGGCCTATATCATACAATAAACTAAATTATGTAATTAAAAATTCTATAAAAAAAAACAAGTTCCAATTAATCAAAAGTACCATGATAAGACAAAACCGCCAAAACCATCATCATTGATTTCGTAAGAGGTTAAAAAACAAAAATTGCACGGCATAAATTCAATTACCTACTTATACTCGTATTTCACCACAACTATTAAATTATCTTTTTTAAAAGATATCAATTGAAAATGACTAAGTTCGATGCCATATTCGGAATTTAGACTTAAACAAAAATGATATCAAATAACCGAGATCTAAGACGTTCTTTTTTTGCTTGCCTTTGAAGTTTGAAGATAAACCAAAATAAAAAAAAAAAACAAACAGGAGATAAAACAATCTTATAAAATCAAAAAATGTATATACGAGTATCAAGCCTTCTTTATCGCTGTTATTTATACAGACTGAATGATTATATTTTGTTTGTTTATGGAAGCTATAACTTATGAACGTGCGAGACGTAGAATTTTATTCCATGTGCTTAGTCAAGTCACATGACTAACATAAGATAAATCAAATGATACATATTTTTTTTAAAGAAGTTACTATTTATAAAATTGTGAAATGACAATAAATAATATCATCGACAAGAAATTAAGATCTGCTCGATCATTTTAATCAAGAAGGAAAAGACAGACCAATCACGATTTCTCAGCAGATATAGGACACATAACTTAATCAATTCTGTCAGAAAATATTGATCTAGCAGTTATGTACTTTTAACAAGTTTAAGTCTAACATGTTTGTAATTAATAGTCTTTAGTCTAATTAAAGAAGACTTCCGAATGAATTGAGAAGGGAAAAATTCAGCTTCTAAAATTTTGTATAATCGATGTTCTAAGGCACTACCAAAACATGAAGTGGAAACTCACTGTTTCCTAATCTTTTCTACCCTTTCAATAAATTAAAATTCTCAAAAGTCAGCTTAGATAGTCTATACAAACTACATCTTTCAAGCGCTTAAAGTTCCCATCTCTTGTTATACAGGACTTAAAAAAAAAAAAAAAAAAAAACAACCGCAACTAATTCACAGTCATATCATCAGAATTATGAAACCAAGAAAAGGGTTACATTTAATGTGTCAAACGTATCTCTTTTTAACACTTTCATTTCGGCTGCCGGAGATCACGTTAGAAATTTGTTTTCAAAAAGGAACCAATTATATTTTTTGAAAATAGATTAGAAATATTAGAAACTGTACGAAACAATGGGCAGGTTCAGCCGACATAAGGGACTTGAAAGTAAGGCAAGTTTCTTGCATCTGATTGGCCAGCTGCCAAAAAATTGCTTTCCAATTAAGGCAACTTTATTGGAAAGTTGACTGGAAAGTTAGTCAAGAAAAATCTCCCTAACTATCAAGTCAAGTCACCTTATGTCAAAATGACAGATAATCATAGTTTTTAATTCAACTGATAGCTGAACTTTATTACTATATAATATTACTTATTTTCTATAAGACGCTTTATGTAAAAGGGTTCTTTGCCAAATTGGAAAAGGAATAAGTAATATTTCTTTAAAATACAAAATTCAAGTCGAGATGGAATTGTAGCTTGGCTTAGAGGTGTTTTGTAGACAATCTTGCAAAACTAACTAGTTGCCTTGGTCTAAATTTACGTTCAAAGAAGGCAGTTGACTGCAAATGAAGTCCCTTATGTTGTCTGAACCTACCCAATGTCGATGCTAACACTATGCAACAAAGTAACTGGAAGTTTCTCGTGGAAATTTGGTGCCAGAATTTATTCTCATAAGTTTCCTTTTCTTTTTTTCATAGGTTGCAAACGGGTACTTTACATTTTACACAAAGGATAAATCGGAATTCAACAGTTCTCTATTTAAGGTGTCCTGACATTCAGTTACTACAAAACTGATACCAAATCAAAATCATTAATCTAAAAAAATTGTCAATATTTCTCATGGATCCTCATAGACATTTATTTCAGGGAAAGGTGAACAACGAGAAATCAAGGGGCAAGCCATAGAATACAAAAGACTCTAGATAAGGAAACGATTAAAGTATTTTTTTTTTTAAATTAAAGTAAGGAATATTGGTCAAACTCAGAGGACAATGTACTCTCACCAAATTGGTAATTTCAAATAAATCATAAAGTTATCAGTAAAAACAAAATTTTGAACCTGGTGAAGTTCACGAATAAATAAAAATTAAAAATAATTAAAATTTATTAAAAACAATTTTCTGAGAATTGCAAAATAACATTTTAGACCAAATAACTTTATCAACAGATAGGACATGATTCATTAACAGGGTAAAACCACAAATGTGTTTTAAGAACTGCCACTTCATCAACAAAAATAACTAAGTTCATATTTATGATGATGGCATCATTTTGTCTATTTTTCGTCATATAAAATAAAATTACAGTCAACAACGATAACGGTACATAATGCAACGTTAAAATGTATGGACAATAGATTTATGATATGTGGTTCAATACTTGGGCCAATTTTAAGGATTTTTTTTGTATAGCAAAGAAAAAGTTACATAACACCTAACGGCAAAATAAAATTGTAAAGTTTTTTAGTATTGGGATATTTCGTGATAAAGTTTTATTAACTGCAGAGCTTCTCATGTCTTGAAATAAAATGTCGACCGAGTTGCAACTTTCATAAGTTAACTGTCAAAAGTATGGAAATTCGACCTATTGGCTGCGTTCAATCTCGTGTAGGATAGGGTATCTTGGATAGGTGGATTTTTAGATACCTTGTTGAACGAGTTGGATAGCTGTCAAAAAATAAAAACAACTTTCAGCTGTTCACAAAAAGCAGAGAAACATTTAAGCTTCGATGTCATAATTACCTTCTAAAATTCGGAGGCAAATACAACTTCAACTAACTTTTTGTTTACCAACAAATACAAAACGCTGAAATCAATTTTCAAGTTTCTTGAAATTCAGCCATGTGTTGAATCAGCTGTTCTGTCAGATACCTACATACCCCAGAAATTCTTGGATACCTTTGGATTCCTTTTTTGACATCTCAGCTGTTTTTGATCAGCAGTTATTTTACACATAAAACACTAACAAAAAGGTATCCGGATACCCCATCTATCTGAGATTGAACGCAGCCATTAAAACTTAACTTATCAAAAAATTAATCAATTGTCCTGCTTATGTTCCTAAGATTTCTGAGAATTTTCTCCGACAGGTTGAAAGAGCACGATAGTAAAATATAAACAAAACTCAATACTCATTCACATTAAATAACCTTTGCATTTCTTTTCTTTTCATCTTTTGTGAATTGTGCGATATTCTTGAGAAATCGAATCATGAAAATTCTGTTCTCAGATTTCTCACCGCAAAAGTGAAAAATTTGTATGAGAAATTTTGTTTATATTTCTGAGAATACCGAAATCTCTGAGATCTTAAAAATATAAACAAGCCACATTTCTCATTGAAATTTATAATTTTGTGACTTCCCATTTCATAGTTTTTGATTTGTTACGATTTGTCAAATTAAAAATGTTTACATTTTTCCACGTTTAAAGTGACCATTAATGTAAATCTATGGTTTTTAAAGATATGCATGTGGTAAATTCAAAATATATTTAAAAAAATTAAAATTCAACAGTACAATAATAATCAGTGCATTGTCTTCTACTTGTATGTACATAATATAGAATTTGTATTAAAAAACTTTTAACATTAGAAAAATCAGCCTGTCTTTGGAAAAACCTTTTCTAGCCTTTGTGACTACAAATTTCAATTTGGTTGGATATAGTTCACATTAAGTTTTTGCCAAAGAACATTTTACTAACAAAAAATGAAAATGAAACTACCCCTAAGAAATTATATGTAACGAATTATAACATTTTTGACATCTGGTAAAGTTTTTAGAAGGATCGAATTGATACCTTAAAAATTTACTCTTAAAATTTGATGTTCAAAATCAAAAATCTTGTGAATTTCAAACTTATTTCATCTTATATAAAATATTTTTATTAACTTTAGGTAAAAATTACAAAATTTAACAGTTCTTTTAAAATACAAATTAAGTCCTGCCAAATTTCACTCTAAATTGATTTAACTTCAATTTATTGCTAACATTCTCTTTGTTGTTCCTTAAATAACAATTTGGAATCAATAAAAAATTATCAGTGTAGGTCACATCCCATTCTCTTTTTGTTGGCATGAATTATAAAAACTGTTATCAATTGGTTTGTTAAATGTAAAATTTTGGTATTTTGGAATAAGGGTCATCAATATATTTGCTTGCTAATATTTTAATTCTATCATCATGGTGATTTCGATCTCATTTTTTGGAATGAATAATTAAAATACTATGAAGTTTCCACTATCAAGTTGAAATGTAACGAGTTCTCTATAGAACGTATGGTTGAGAAGTAACTTGACTCACTTTTTTTTTGTTGTTAATATTCCACTCATGTAAACTTATTCTAAGGCCCCGAACCCCTAACAAATTTTGCTTCATTTACTTTGTTTAAAAATTATTTCAATATAATTTTCCCACTTAGAAAAATTAAACATATGTATGTAGATACTTTCTTCAAATTTAAAATTCTAATGCTTGTAATAAGATAAGATTACAATCAAAATCTTTATCCACTTGATATTCTAAGGTATCTATGGGAGATTTGTGTCTTATATTGAAAAACTTACCTAATTCATAGTTTTTCACTCCATAGTTGTACGTGAGTTCGATAACAAAATGAGATGCTTCAGGTCCATAACCAACCATAGTTTTACTCCAACGATTGTCATAAGGTCTGAAAGTTTCCAAAACAAATTAAAAATAATAAGTTTAAGTAGTTGTATCAATATTTCTATCCAACATCAATTTCAAAAACCAATTAAAATGATCTCAAGGTAATTAGTTGATATCTCTATCAAGTTAGGTACATTTTTAAACTTACCCATTACATTGTGCATCACAACCCTGTGTGAATTCTTCGTGCCGCAGTACCTGTAATTAAAACACAAGGCAGACAGAAGTTGTTTTAACAATTATTTTATGGCACACTAAATAGTAAATAGTTAGGTAGACATCAGATAGATTGTATGTATGACGTGGATACCTAATTAAGTTCTAGATTTATCTTAAAACCGGAATTTTTGTTTGCTTTTATATTATAAAATTATAATATATATATATTATATGTAGGTTTATTATATATGTAATTCAATAAAAAAAAAAACAATGACCTTCATTCCAAGAATGCTGCGATAAAAGAAAGCATTTTTAGCTCTATCACCGACTTTGAAAACATAATGCAAAGCACGTCCTGTAATTATTGATGACATAGCTAAACTTAATTGTTTATTTTTTAGCGTGTTCTAATTTTGCTTTATCAAGTAATTTTTAAGTGGGTTAATATTTGTTTAGTTTGATTTTTATTTCTTTCTTTTTAAGATAACTCAATTTAGAATGTTATTTTTCTGATTAGAGACACCGCACAACTTTCAACATTAACAAGTAACGAACTAATAAATCGACGAAATCGAAATAAAGCACAAAATTCGAATGAGAAACTTGAAATAATAGAAATAAAAAGCAGAAATGAAATGAAATCAATTTTTTGACATTCGGCTTTTTATTCAACTTTCAAGTTTATATGTATTTGCTTTGTTGTTGTTTTCTTTTTGTTTTTTAGATTGTCAAAAATATTCACCACAGTGTTTTTGATTCGTAGTGTATATATGGAAAGATGGTTCTTATATTCGATATTTGTGGTATAGTCTGGACAAACACCTTCAACAGTAGCGATACAAGTGACATCTATGGATTGATACTAGTTCTTATACGGAAATGAAAGACATTTTTGAAAGTTTAAAAAATAACGACAAAAAACACTATGATGTCAGTTACTGTTTTATTCTACAGGGCTTTTCAACAGGGACGCTACAAAAGTAGAACGACAGGGACAACAAACGACGCCATATTTCTTGCCGCTCTTTTGACATTTCTCTTCAGTAAGGTTTGCCATTTCATGATGGAAATACGAGTCGAAATTATTAAAATTTACTACTGAAATTCGGAGTCAGTGGCCTCAACGTTAAGAGCGTTACGTCCAATTTATGGTCGTCATCATCGTCCTAGCAGATCAACAATTGAGCGTCTAGTGGACAAATTTGAATCCACAGGCACAGTACAAAATGTTCCCGTGCCAGTGAGGCAAAGAAGTGCCCGTAGTGTAGAGAATACTGCTGCCGCTGAGGCTTCAGTTGCAGAAAGCCCAAATGTGTCTCTCACACGTCATTCTCAAGTGTTGGGCATCTTTGTGACGTTTTTGTGGCGAATTTTTCGAAAAGATCTTGGCCTGCATCCTTACAAGATTAAATTGACTCAAGAACTGAAGCCGCTTGACCACCAGAAGCGTCGTATCTTCGCGACAACTTGAAAATGATTCGGATTTTCATCGAAAAATCATCTGCAGCGTGAGACTCATTTCTGGCTGAATGGCTTCGTCAATAAAAAAAAAAAAAGCGATATTGGTCCTGCAGCAATCCGTACGTACTCCATGAGTCATCATTGCATGCCGAATAAATTACGGTTTTGTATGGTTTATAGGCCGGCGGTGTCATTATGCCGTACTTCTTCCGTGATGATCAAGACCGGAACGTTACTGTGAATGGGGATCGCTACCGTTCAATGATAATCGAATATTTTTGGCCCCAATCGGATGATATGGACTTGGAGGACATGTGGTTCTAAGATGACGGTGCCACAAGCCACACAGCGATTGTCACAATCAATTCATTGGAAACCAAATTTGGAGAACGTGTTATCTCACGAAATGGTCCAGTCGCTTGGCCGCCTCGGTCGTGGTATTTGACGCCGTTAGACTATTTCCTGTGGGGCTACGTCAAGTCTATGGTCTATGCCAACAAGCCAGCGACGATTGATGAACTTCGTCGAAAATTGGGGCCAGCGTCTGGAGTTTTGCAAGCGTGCCCATGGTGGCCATGCAAAAGAAATTGAGTTTCGTACATAATGACATCATTGATATCCAAAACTGTTTTTGTTTTATTTAAAATAAAAACTTTTGTAGCGCTCTTATTGAAAAACCCTATATTTTGATAGTGAGAATATCATCAAGAATAATAACAATAAAAACATATTATTAATTCGATAGTTAACGCAAAAATAATGACATAGAACACCAATTTTTGAATTTGATGAGATTTGTCTTTATTGCAAAAATAATCTAAAAAGTCGAAAAATGGGTCCCCGATTACGTCTGCCTGTCTTTCTTGGCCCAAACAGCCCACAACATTGCGTTGATGGACTTTAAACTATAAAGTAAAGCTTTTAAGCCGATTCGCGTTAGGCGTTTTTTCATTTTTTTAAGACTAAAAATAACAGTAGTCCGCATACAAATGTTCTGGTCAAAATTCGACCAAAAACGAACCGATAGATTTTTATTACATTGTTCTTTTACATTTTTTTTCTTAACTAGGCTTTTTTCAAAAAAATATTTTTGTATTGCTAAGGAAGGGAACCGTTTTTTTTCTTGTTTTTTAAGTTTTCTCAAAAACTAATGAAACGATTTCAATAATTTCTGCATAAGCTTTTGTACTGTCATGTCAATATTTGGTGATCAAAACGAGTTATTATATTTTTAAGAAACTTAAATGTAAAACGTATAAGTTCTAAATAACTGAATATTAAAATTATTCTTAAACTATAATTGAAAAAAGTTATATACATATACATAATTAATTTAAAAAAAAAACGTTCTAAATGATTTTCAAATAAAAAATTTGAAAAATTCAGATTTTTTTTGAGGAACTAAATGGCATTTAAATTTTTAAAAACAACATTTTTTTGTTGGTACGTTTGTCAATCTTAAGGAAATACTTTTAAAAAGACTCTTTGCATACATGAGCAGGTAAATGCAACCAATTCGTGCATTTTATTTTGTAAAGCTGTAAGGTTCTTAAAAAATAGCCGACATTTTTATTATTTTTTTTTATGTAAATTACGGAGCCCACTCTGTATGCATACAAATATGCCAGGATTTGTAAAAATTGAGTATATATAGGGTGTATACTGTATAGGGTTCATTTGAAAGATTGTCAAGTTCAATTAAAAAATATGGTTATAAGTATTTGAGATACCAAAGAAAAAGTTAAAGTCTTCCTTTCCCTGTTTTGAGGAATAAACGATATTTATACTTAAGAACCTTATATGTACACGTCATATGTATAAAAATATACTTTGTCGGACATTCTAATGGGTGATTTTTTTGAGGTTAGGATTTTCATGCATTAGTATTTGACAGATCACGCGGGATTTCAGACATGGTGTCAAAGAGAAAGATGCTCAGTATGCTTTGACATTTCATCATGAATAGACTTACTAACGAGCAACGCTTGCAAATCATTGAATTTTATTACCAAAATCAGTGTTCGGTTCGAAATGTGAAATCCGCTATTTTATCGACAAATTTTGTTCAGCGATGAGGCTCATTTCTGGTGTAAATAAGCAAAATTGCCGCATTTGGAGTGAAGAGCAACCAGAAGCCGTTCAAGAACTGCCCATGCATCCCGAAAAATGCACTGTTTGGTGTGGTTTGTACGCTGGTGGAATCATTGGACCGTATTTTTTCAAAGATGCTGTTGGACGCAACGTTACGGTGAATGGCGATCGCTATCGTTCAATGCTAACAAACCTTTTGTTGCCAAAAATGGAAGAACTGAACTTGGTTGACATGTGGTTTCAACAAGATGGCGCTACATGCCACACAGCTCGCGATTCTAAAAAACAAATAAGCCAGCAACTATTCCAGCTTTGGAAGACAACATTTCCGAAGAAATTCGGGCTATTCCGGCCGAAATGCTCGAAAAAGTTACCCAAAATTGGACTTTCCGAATGGACCACCTAAGACGCAGCCGCGGTCAACATTTAAATGAAATTATCTTCAAAAAGTAAATGTCATAGACCAATCTAACGTTTCAAATAAAGAATCGATGAGATTTTGCAAATTTTATGCGTTTTTTTTTTAAAAAAAGTTCTCAAGCTCTTAAAAAATCACCCGATATTACTCCGACAATTTTCTACCATAATGACTTGAAATTTTGAATATATCTTCAAAATTTTGAAATTTTGAATTATCTTGTTTATTTCAATATTCTATTTTGAAGAATTTGTAGTACCCGTGGCATGATGGTTAGTTGGACTGTCATGCCAGAGATCTTGGGTTCAATCCCTGCCTGTGACATCTTAAGTTTTTTCACGGGTACTGCCTCTTACGAGGAATTGACAACTCCTCAAAGAGTAATTATTCTTGTCATGAAAAGCGCTTTCTTACTGTACTGCTTAAAACTGTAGGTCCCTTCCATCACTGACAACAGAAATCGCACATAGGAATGGTTGAGAGTTTATAAGTCACTAGGCCCTAGTTCTCAACGGACCGTTGCGCCACCTAATATTAATACAATTTGGAAGTACGTAGTAATTGTTTATCTGCCATACATAGTTCATTACTTATATTAACAGTTATCTGACGAATTAGTAGGCCATTTTGAAATATAACGCTTCAAAAAATATATTGGAAGCATTCAATGATATTTTCAAAAAAATACAGCTTCTTTGATTTCTCAACATATTTATTTTGTATTGTAGAATTTCTGATAAACAAACTCTCCAAACATTTTTCCTTCGGCCTCTAAAGGAAATTGTTCGACACTTATGTAAAATATTTAGTTTAAATTTTTTTAGCCATTTAACAAAAAGTGGTTAGAAAAACTACAATGTTTTCCCATGAATAGGATTTTCAAAATCGAAGTCAGACATAATAGTATACATCTCAAAGTGTAGACCATTAACAATAAAAGTCGCTGATCATGTCGGCTTCTTTGCCATACTACATACAATATTTATTGTGTTTAAATTTGAATTACTAGTAGAAATAATGTCTTTAGTGTCTTAAAATAGTGACTTATAATATTTCTTTCAATTAAAATTTCATTAAAATAGTAATTTTTTAGTAACTGTGTTTTTCCTGTGAATAAAAGATTATCGCATCCGAACTTCATCCACCGGGTAATATTTCACGAAAATTCAAAATTTTATACTGAAATAAGTACTCTAGGTAATAAAGTTATAATAAATTACGTTCATAGATTGTCCTGCCTTAGAATTGCACATGCATGGTAGGATAAAAGTTGATGTTAGTTTCATGAAAATGTCTCCATGACACTTTCATTTTATAGCCTTACACCTTTAAATAACATTACGTATACGCCCTATTAGCCATTTTTCGTTATTACCTCCATTGGTGATGATAAGAGTGTTAACGTTTAGTGATAGTTAGGCTATAGGTAATGTTGACTTTGTTCAATATTGTAGTTTCTAACAGTGTTCATACACAACTAACATTTACACCAAAAGTTATGCTGATGGTCTTGGAAGAAATCATGGACGGATTGGCCTACAATTCATATAGTAGTAGTAATTACTGGAAAGAGGAAATGTGATGTTACCTGTTAACTTGTTGTTGATGCTATACCATAACTTAACACGAGGATATTCACCTTAATGTGAAGCTTTCAAAAATGTGTACCATGTACGTCATAAACATTAATGAGCTTAACAAAACACGCCTAATGTTAAGTTTCATAGTTACTGCAGTAATAATTCTTGAGATTATGTGAGGTTCTATTTCATAGTAATTTTGTTTTGAATAGTAAATGTTTAACAATAATTGTCTTAACAAAAGTTATCTTTATGCTAGAGTTTAGATTTTGGATACCCGCAATACTTTTTTAGCTAAGACTTATTCGTACATTTTTAATTATTTTTCTCATTTCTATTACTCATAAGTTGTGGTGTCTGAAGTATATCTGGTGTCTGCTTCAATTATTATATATTCATCAAGGAAGATGAGTAATACAAAGCTGAGTTTTGTGGTCTTTCAACCAGACTGCTTACCTACAGCTAAATAAAAACACCTTATATATAAGAATATTTTCTAGATACGTGTGTTGTTATATCTCAAATAGCTTTAGGACTGTTCCTGCCTCTGGAGAGGAAGAGACAAGGTAAATAGTAGATTGTTTGCGTGCCAACCTATATCTAAAATCAGAGAATCAGATTTTTTGCGTTTGGGGTTTCAATGTTATTTTTTTTCGCTTTGCTTTGGTTGAGATTGTTTTTGAGGTTCTTTTTTCTATTTTTATAATTCCATCGATTCACATGTTAGATAAATTTATATGTTGTGTACGTTTATGCTGGATATTTATGTATGGCTGGTATCTATACTTTTTTGGGCAGCAGGTCAGGCTCCAAATATTGGGGGCATCGCATTTAACATCATTGTTTACGGATTTGAAATTTGGTTGTTTTATTGTTAGGGTTGTATACAGGGTTCGAACCTCAGTAACAAAATTTCGGAGCAGATTTGCAGCAAAAGTGAAGTAAATCAAAAATTTCCGAAGTAGATTTGAAAATGAAAGAAAAACTCAAGTTTTCAAAAACTGTATTTTTAACAAAAATTTTTTTAACAAAAATTTATTTAACGGAAATAAATAGGTATTTTTGACAAAAAATCACATAAATTCATTCAAACTTGAATACCTTAAACTTAATATCTTATACACTAAATTAAATAAGAAATTAGAGTTGAAAACAGAAAAACTATAAATTTCAAAAACTATATTTTTAACAAAAATATTAATTTTTTTAAACAAAAAATGAATCACAAACGGTTTTAGACTTCAGAAACTAAAAACTATTCATAATACATACTATAAATATTTTTTGGTTTTTATTGATTTTATTTTAGAATTATTTGCCTTGGACAAATTTAAATTCTCTTATAAATTTAATCAATTCAAGCGGTGGTTCAAAAATTTGTTTTCGATCTGCTATTAATGATCGTGAAAACATTAAATTTTCAACTGTATTGACATGCAAACGATTTCTTATTTTAGTTTTCAATAAATTCATTTCGGAAAACTTTCTCTCAGCTGCAATTTTTTAGTGTGGGAAAAAAGGAGCAGATCTGAAAAAAGCGGAGTGGCGAAGTAGATTTGTTTTCTCCCTTAAAACTGGAGTAGATTTGCTTCGATCGAAGTGAGGTTTGAACCCTGGTTGTATATTTTTATCTGGAAATCCTTTAAAGTATGACAAATCGGATTCAATGGGGCATTCGTTTTTGTTTTTTTTTTTCTTTTATCGAGATTTATGGATCATGAATGTTTGCGAAAAAAAAGTTAAAGGTTGGATTGGACTTTGTTCTGTATGAGAAGCAAAATTATTTTTTTGGATTGCGTTATAAACACCTTTTAGGTGAATATATTCTACTTCTTTTATTTGTGATTTGAATTTGATACCAATTTAAAAACATTTTTAAGTCCTGATCGGCAATTAATTCAATTTATTGAAGGCCACGAGCCAAAGATTTATAGAGATTATTTCGATTTTGATGATATTCTAGAAAATATACAATTAAAAATGGTTATTAAGTTAATATTCAAATTGAAAAACATCTTTTTATTAAATTTATATGAAAAAAGTTTTCTTTAAGAAATTAAGTAAAATTTGGAAACTGTCAAATGTAATGAAATTATATACTGATTTCTTTTTATAATTTTTTTACTTCC
Organism: Eupeodes luniger; assembly: GCA_951509635.1. Classification (NCBI taxonomy): domain Eukaryota; kingdom Metazoa; phylum Arthropoda; class Insecta; order Diptera; family Syrphidae; genus Eupeodes; species Eupeodes luniger. The sequence goes on from OX608074.1 coordinate 131,325,472, forward strand.
TCTATAGGAAGTAATTGTAATCGGTCCAATTTGTCGAATTGAAAATTTTGACATTTTTCGACGTTTCAAGGTCCCTGGAGTCGAAATAAAAGATTTTTAGAGTACGTACGTTTGCGACGTTTTTTTCGCCGTCCATAGCTCAAGAACCAGTAAAGATATCGACTTCAAATAAATTTTGTTATACAGATAATAAAGCAGAAAGATGCAGAAAGGACTCTCAAAAAAATTGCGTAGGTGGTTTTTCTACCAAGAAAAGGTGAACATTTTGGTTAACCTTAAATATCTTACAAACCAATAGCGCTAGAGACTTGAATTAAATTTTATATTATATATTGTACAGTAATACAAAACAAATATATTTTTGGAAACAAATCCAATTAACTGTTTTTTATAAATAAAAAAAAACTGAAAACTAAATATTTATCACCTCGAATATATGTATTACGAACAAAAAATGATTTTATCTCCGAAATAATTTTGTGTAATGAAAAAGAACGTTTTTAAAAATCTGGTAAAATTTTGAGAAAAATCAAATTGACAGTTTTTTTTATACAAAAAATAAAAACCTAAAAAAAATTAATAAAAGTTGGTAAAAATTGGTTTTCGACTCAAATATCTTTTCAAAACATTGAGATATTGGCTTTAAATTAATTTTATCTTTTAAAAAATATTGTTTTCAAAATTCCGTTAAATTTTGAGAAAAAATAAATTGATAGTTTTTTTTTACAAAAAAAAAAGAAATAAGAAAAAATCATTACTTAAAGCTATTAAAAATTGTGGCTTAAGTAATTTTCGACTCAAATATCTTTTCAAAAAGGTGAGACTAAGGCTTAAAACTAATTTTATTTTATAGAAAATACTATTTTAAATATTCGGTAAAATTTTGAGAAAAATTGAATTGACAGTTTTTTGTAAAAAAAAATAGAAACCTAAAAAAAACAATACTAAAACATGGTAAAAATTTACTTTCGACTCAAATATCTTTTCAAATTTAGAAATATTAGCTTCAAACTATTTTTATCTCACAGAAAATATTGTTTTCGACATTCATTAAATTTTTTATAAAAATCCAAAAGTTAGTTTTTTCACAAAAAATTAGAATTATTGACTTCATATTCATTTCATTCATCCAATTTGTATTTGTAAGAAATAAAAAATTTTAAGAAATGCTATACTAAAATTGATAAAAATTGGTTTTTGATTAAAAATCTCGTTAGTCAAAATATGATTTTCATCATATGCAAAATATTGTTTTGAATTTAAATTTGTTTTTAAATAATTCAACTGACACCTTTTTTAACAAAACCCGAAAACCTGCAATCGTTTAAGCAACTCAAATCAACAGTCAGGATGGGAAGTTATTAGTGTGGGTCGCATCCCAGCCTCTTTTTTCAAATGAAATTATTTTGAATATACATTTTGAAGCATTTGGTTGAAAAAGTAGTAATTTTGAATTCATTGGTAATTTTAATCTGTGAAAAAGTTTGATGGTGAAAATGAACTAAATATAATTTAATTTTGAATTTTTACGTTCTAGTCGGTCCAATTTTTCGAATTAAAAATTTCGATATTTTTCGAAAGTTTAAGGGATCCTTGAATCTAAATTAATCGATGTTTTAAAGAAGTCTATTTTAGGTCTTATATTAATTATAATTCATAATAGATCTTGATATATACTTCAAATAAATTTTGTCTCATGTATATTTCAACAAAAAAAAATGAGCCGGTATTTTTTTAAAACAATTTTTAAAAAAGTAAAATTTCGGTTAATTTTTCAAGTTAATAACTTTAAACAGGTTTGATATGAATACTAACAATTTGATGTATAAACTAATGTTTTTATATACTAACTTTTAAAAAGACGTTTGCTGCAAAGAACTTTTTTAATACTTTTAGAAGCTAAAAAAATGTTTAAGGGAACCAATGGGAAGTTACCTGTGTAGGTCAAATGCCAGCCTAACTTTTTAAAAGGTTTAAGTTCAAAAGTATATTTTTTCCTTACTTAAATAAATTTTATTGTACTAAGCAGGGAGCTTTCAAACGTTAAAAACTATATTGTATAACAGTAAGTTTAATAAATTCGCTGAAAATAAAAAAAAGTCCAAATTCTGCTATTTTTTTTTAAATAATTCAAAATATAAAAAGTTAGGCAATGTGAACCTTTTTAGACTGTTAAGTAAAATAAAATGTACGATTAGGAATTTAATAATGTCTCCAAAAACTATGTTTCTTATGACTGGTCAAAAAAAATTTCAAACAAAAGCACGCATGTTAAATATTTAAAATAATGTTTTAGGATTCTAAAATATACCTTCAAAATAATTTCATGTTAAAAAAAAATTTGAAAAATTGATATCATATCTCAAAAAAACATGAATTTATTAATTAAATATATTTATGCATATATAATTTTTCAATTTTGTTATAGAAATATTGTTGGTATGCAATTATTTAGTGATTATAAACATATTGAGGCATATTCATAGTCATATTTAAAACCCGAGTCTATTTGAACTGGAGTATAACTTCAACATACAGGTTAAACATAGCTGCTATTCATAAAGAATTTGCCAGCTCTTTTTAGTTAGAAATAGGTTTAAGGCATATTGTACTAAAATTCTAGTACAATTTCACTTAAACCAATACAAAATGGCTTGTAGAAGGGAACAAAATAAATTGCGTTAGCTGGGGAGCCAAAATCTTTGAATCCCTTTAAATTATTTTGTTTGCTGTGAGTTGAGATATTTTATGAAGTCGCGCTGGTGCTTTTAAGACTTGCAAGCACGCAAATATTGGCAAACATTTCATTGAATTTTATTCTTCAATATTTAGAAGGTCAATCATAAACTTGACAGTTTTTTTTTCTCGAATCGATACCTTTCATACAAATCGCCCTCATTTATGTATTTCAAAGGGGTCCATTTGGGTTAAGTAGAGCTTTCGTTTTCTGTTGGTTGGTATGGTAGCATTCCAACATCCAGAAAAATATCAAAATATTGATATATGCTTAAATCTTTTGACATTTTAATTTTTCTGTTTAAATTTTCAAATAAAATGTCTCGTAACGTAATTTTCTCGATCAGTTTGTTTATTTTTGACGTTTTATAGATTAAAAAAACAGCTTAAACATAGGTTCCGTCGTGTTTATTTTTAGACTCCAAGCTATCGTGTTAAAATGGGTTTAAATTGACTATGAATAACATTTTCAAATAACTGAAGAAGAAGAAACAAGTGTCTGGAATAGCTTAAGGTTTTTTGGCCTAGAATTTGGAAATTAAGCCCCGAATAATTATAAAAACGTGATAAGTTGTTTAATGAGTTGTTTGGTATTCGGAAAAGTGGGGAATTTTGTGTCTTTGAGAATTAAAAAGCTCTGAAAATTTGTTTGAAAAATAAAGAATTTATAAAGATCTAACATAGGAGCTACGGATTCCTTTATATACTTCGTTGGGAGCCATCAAACTTTTTCCCCAACCGGAAGAAAGAGTCCCGCTGCTGCATGTTGAACACTGCACTGGTGAGTTCAATCACTTTCAATTTAACTTCTTGGTCTTTTATTGACATCTTAACAACTTTAAATAACTCAAACTTGAAGGAGTTAATTAATTTAATTGCCAAATTAACAATATAATAATTTGAATTAAATAATTTGAAAACAATACCAAATATTAAACACAAATTTAACACGAGCCAAACAAATCAAAACAAATCACTTCTCATTTGACATTAACTTGACATCTCACAACTTGACACTTGATCGTTCAGGTTATCAGGACATAAGAAAAGTTTTCTTACAAGTAAGCATTAGAAAACGATAAACAACAGAAATTAACGCCTGCTTTAACCATGGACAATGAAACTGAAAAGAAATTAGACTCTATTCTTGGAGCTATACAAAACTTAAGAGTTGATCTAACTTCACAAATTAAAGAAGAAACAACTAAACTACAATCTAAACTAGACAAAATATCAGACAAACAAGATGAAATAGAGAACAAACAAAATGTATTAGAGGGAAAAATCAGACATATAGAAAGAACTCTGAAGAGGAAGAACGTTGTAGTCTACAATATTGAAGAAACGGAGACAGACAACTCATCTTTGCAAGATTATGTTTTGAAATTCTTCAATGAAATAATGGAAATCGAAACTAACATAAACGAAATTGACTTTGTTAGGAGAATAGGAAAGAAGGGAGAAAACACGAGACCACTGCTAGTTGGTTTTACAACACAAATCAAGAAAGAAATGATTATAAAGAATAAATCAAAATTAAAAGATTTTAAAGATGCAATTATTTATATAAAAGATGACCGAATAAAGGAAGATATTAACAAAGACAAGCAAACGAAGCAAAATCTTGAAAGACGACAACAAACTGACAATAGAAACATAGCTGCTCCTTCAAACTCTTACAAAAGGTCAATTAAAAACATCTTGCCACAAAATGATTTTCGACGTTCGGAGCAACAGCTTAACAACAAAAAACAAAAAAGATTTGAAACTCAATACACAGACAACACACCTCCAAAAAATCGAATTGACCAATTTTTCAAAACAACTCAAAACGAACAAACCATACAACAACAACCACAACAACAACATGCCAATAAGTAGCAACAATTGAATAGCAATCCGACATGTAATTATAATGGCAACAAAACGAAAAGCAAACTTGAAATTAATCCTTTCTCAAGCCGGCTAGCCACCGTGAGAAATGTAGGCTCAAACCCCTCAAATCAGTCACCGAAACCACTGACAAATAATATATCATCAAATAAAAACAATACTCTTAACATCTGTACATTTAACGTTAGAACTTTAATGACAGAAGAACGACAAGAGGAATTGAAACTTGCAATAAAAAACATAAACTGGGATATAATAGGACTATGCGAAACTAGATTGTTTGGACAGAAAATAATTGAATCTGACAACGGCATATTCTGTTATATTGGACAAACTAAAGGACTTTATGGAGTTGGATTTCTTGTAAAACAACATTTGAAGAAACATATTCTTGACATCAAACTATTTAACGAGAGAATTTGCTCAATAAGTCTTGACATACAAAATACAAAAATGACCATAATCCAAGTTTATGCACCAACAATGAATGCATCTGACGAAGAAATTGAATACTTTTACGAGAATTTAGAGAATGCCTTCAAAGAAACAAAGACAGAGGTTATGTATGTAATAGGCGATTTTAATGCAAAACTCGGGACAATGGAAGATGGAGAACAGCAGCTATTTGGACCTTTTGGATATGGACAAAGAAATATGCGTGGGAATAGGCTTATGACGTGGATGCAAGAAATGAACCTAGTTTTTGGAAACTCCTTTTTTAAGAAAAAAGATAAAAATAAATGGACATGGATAACACCTGATGGACAACATAAAAACGAATATGACCTCGCTCTTACAAATAAAATAACAACAGTGACAGATGTATCTGTAATAAATAACTTAAAATTTGAAAGCGACCATAGAATGGTAAGAATGAAAATAAAAATTGACCACAGCACATTAAGAAGAAACCACCAAAAATTATTCTTTCCCAACTCCATCTCTTCTTCATCCATCACATCCTATAATGAATCTTTGACAAGAAAAATAGAAGAAGCCATAAACTTGATGAACTTGGATGACGATCTCCTGAACATATACAACCAGCTTGAGCATATTATAAAAACCACAGCAAAAAACGAATTGATGAAACCAAAAACCAAACAAATAGACAAGCTTTCACTTGAAACCAAAGCACTTATCAACCAGAGAGAAATTCTGACACATAAGATGAATCCGACAGAAAATGACAAGGAAGAACTACGAAATATCAGGAAAACTATAAAGAATAAAGCTAAAGACGATGTTCAAAAATATAACGAAACAAAAATCAAAGAGATTCTTAAGAACACCAAATCGATCAAAAAAACAAAAAACTTCATTAATAGTGAAAAAGAATGGATAGTCTCACTGAAACAAAGAAATAATAATATGACAAAAAGAAAAGATATTAACGAAACAGCAACAAGTTTCTTTGAATCACTGTTCAAATCAACCAAAGACATAGCTTTTGACACTGATTCGGACATTTCATTTGACAGCTCAGAGAATGACACTATATTTCTCCTCAATGAAACTGACGTATCATCAGCTATAGACAGTTTAAAAGCCGAAAAAAGTGCAGGTTGTGACGAAATTGAAGCCGAAATGCTGAAATATGGAAAAGACTCTCTGACACCAATCCTAACAAAAATCTTCAACGCAATTTTGACAACCCAACTGATTCCCAAACAATGGCAACAAAGTAAAATAATACTGCTACATAAGAAAGGAGACAAGGATAACATAAATAATTATAGACCGATAAGCCTGATTTCTACAATTTACAAGCTTTTCTCGAAGACAGTATATAATAGAACCAAAGAAGCACTTAACGACAAACAACCAAGAGAGCAAGCAGGATTTAGAGAAGGCTTCTCAACCACTGACCATCTTCAGACAATAAACCAGCTCATCGAAAAACATAACGAATACAAAAAACCACTTTACCTTTGTTTTATTGACTTCACAAAAGCTTTTGACACCGTGGAACACAGCAGTATATGGACGGCACTAAATAATCAAAACATTCATCCCACCCTTATCAAGACGTTTAGAAATATATACAAAAATAACACCGCCAAGGTAAAAACCGACAAGCTTGGAAGGGAATTCCATCTAAAAAGAGGAGTAAGACAGGGTGATCCTATGTCGCCGCCATTATTCTCCGCTGTCCTGGAGGACATCTTCGAAAGACTGAAATGGAGAAACAGGTATGGCATTCAAGTCTGGGGAGAATACCTAAATAACTTAAGGTTCGCAGATGATGTTGTTCTACTGTCGAACTCACCTACACAGATACAGACAATGTTGAATCAACTCTCAGCGGCCTGCAAAAAAGATGGACTATGTTTAAACTTGACAAAAACAAAAATAATGACCAACCACATAAAAGAAGACATATTCCTAGAAGATGATAAAATAGACTATGTTGAGGACTACGTGTACTTGGGACAAATAAAATCGTTTGAAAAACAAGAAGATAAAGAAGTTAATAGAAGAATAACAAATGGATGGAAACAATACTGGAGTTTGAACGAAATATTAAAATCGAACATAAGCAGTGACACAAGAAAATACGTAATCGATTCGACAATTCTACCTGTTTTGACGTACGGGCTGCAAACCATAGGACTAACTTCAAATCAACAAGAAAAACTGAGAATCTGCCAGGTAAAAATTGAAAGAAAACTTTTGAATATAAGACAAGTACAAAGAATAAGCAACGAAGAAATAAGAAGAAGAACAAACATAGTTGACGTAATACAGCGAACGAAACAATTGAAATGGAGCTGGGCAGGACATATATCCAGAACAGAAGATCAGAGATGGACGAAAATCATAACTAAATGGACTTTATTTGACGAGAGAAGACCAAGAGGGCGTCCGAAAAAGAGATGGGTTGACGATTTGAACGAATACAATAACAACTGGTATAATGATGCCAAAAACAGAGCTATATGGACAACAATGGGGGAGGCTTATGCCGGATAGAAAATAATCGAAATAAAACGAATATAAGAACAAATTAATTAAAACTTAAAAATATATAAATTGAAAAATGTATTTTATTTAAATCTAAATATTCAAAATAAGTAGATTTTAATTATTAACATAAATTAGTGAATAAGTATTACCTACTTCTATTAATTTAAGAACACATTTGTAAAACTTCAAAATTGGCAAATAAAGCTTCAAATAATAATAATAATAATATGAATAACATAAACTGAAGTCTAGTTTATCAAAGACAAAATCAGGACTTATCACTGAACTATGAATATGGCCCATTTTTCACATATGAATTTCAGCAACAAATTTTAACTAGTTTTTGATACATATATCAGATTTTAGAAAAAAATAATAATATTTATTAAAAATCGAAAAAGCTAGACGTTTTTGATCATAAAATATTATTTAGACATTATAAAAGCTTGTTTAAATCAGTTCATAAGGAGATACCCTCCTGAAGCAATATAAAAATACATTTTTGTTTAATGAAGGAAACAAGTTATGAACAAAATTAAAGACAACTAAAAACCTATCTGATCATTTTGGAAAAAAATCGAATTTTTGAGGTTTGGTCAAAATCGATCCACAGTGATAACTTATAACATTCTTGTGTTATGTGTATAGACATTTCTAAAAGGGGAGCAGGTCGAAATGCTGTTTTATAAAATACTGTATAGACAAAATTCTGTATGATACTCTACGATACTGTATGGTCATAATACTGTATGGTTAATATTGTGTATTTCAAAATCCTATACATTTAAAATGCTGTGTCTAAAAATTCTGCGTATCTCATAATATTGTATAATACTGGAAGTTTTGACATATCAATTAGTTTGGTGCAATTGTTTATGCAATTGTTGATTATGATAGGAACAATTCATGTAAAAATGTGAGAGAGAATACAAATAAGAAGAAGAAAATGAGAAAGAGAAAATAAGAAAAAGATACCATTTTTATTATTTTTGTTTTTATTATTTGAAAGACTTATGAATTATCATAGGTACATACGAGTATGTTATTGTTTAAAGGATGTATATTACAACATTATGCTAATGAAAAATTATTATGATGTTTTCTTAAAAAAATTATTCTGTTTTCAAAATTCTGTTTTTCAAAATGCTGGGGCCCTACTTTGTAACTCGATTCTACAATGAAATTGCTCGAATTCGAAAAATTGGTACTATGTATCTATTTGACTACTTTCGAACCAACGAGAATCGAATAGTTCTAGTAGTGCCAACTATATTCTTATGAACTTTCGAATAAACGAGAAACTACGTAACTCGAAAGTAGAATTCAAAACAAGGAAAAATCGAAAATAATCACTCTACATCAAATGACTGAATGTAAGTACATAAATATAAACATAATTTAACTAATTGCTTTAAAATTAATCGTAACCCATTGACTTAATTTCCAAATGCATAGGCAATCAGCAAAGATATCAAATACCAACCAGACCCAATCTGAAATCATGATAGAATTCATGTCAAATCATCGCGACCTTTCCAAAGGATATTTTAAATCACCCGAAGCGAGACAAAAATCGCAACATATGTGGACAAATTTGTCCCAAAATCTCAATGCAGTAGGTCCACCACAAAGTGACATCAAATGATGGAAAAAAGTAAGTATGTTTACACTCAATTTAACAACCCCCTTATTAATTCATGATTTATTTTCAGGTGTGGTCGGATTTCGACAAAAAGCACCAAGGCCAAGTTGAGAACAAACAAATTAGATTTATTGGGCACTTTTGGGGGTCCTTCGAAGCCAAAATCCCTTACGCCATTGGAAAATAAAGCGGCTGAAACCTTTTTCTCACTCGGATCCATTATTTTAGAATCATCTCTTATTCTTCTGCATTCAATTTGCTCGTAAATGAAGAACGGTACGACCAAATTGAACGCAGAAATTAAACCAAACTCCAACGGTGTATGTTTTATTTTTGTTTTGTTTTTAAAACTGTCAAACAACTCGATACTCGTTCGAAAATACAAAATTTTTTGAAAACAAGTTGGTATAACTGACATCTGATCTTTCATACGTTTATCAATAATATTTTGTGCCAGATGAAAATAGTCCAAAGTCAACAACATTTTTAATCAGTTCTTAGTTGTTTTTGTGGGCTTGAGTTTATTTTAAGTTGTCAACTAGATTTTTCAAAAAATCATTTAACACTGATATTTTAGATATGATAAAATAAGTTTGATTTTAGTGTCTGTTATTTTTTTTTTGTTGAAAACCAATTTTAAACAAAAATTTTTAGTAGCAGCAACATTTTTTGAAGGTTTGTATTTCTTAAGCAACTTGGAATTTTCTAAGAAAATTATTATTATGTGAACATTATATTTTGTATAGAATATAATCATTTTCAAGTCAATACATTAATTTATTATCAAGATATTCGTGTCAAAAATTAGTTTTTACAATTTTTTTGTAAATATTTATTTTTATAGAAAAACTGTAGATTGAATCCTACCAAAAATGTTACCAATTCTTAAAAAAAATATTTCTATAAAATAAAATTAGTATAAAGCCAATTCCTTAACTGTTGCCAGGATATTCCAGTCAGAACACAATTTTCACCAACTTTTAATGGTATTTTCTTAGGTTTTTATTTTTTGTAATAAATCTGCTTTTTCAATTTTACTAAAAATTTTATCAGAAGTCAAAAACGTTTTTTTTTTCGATGCATACAATAATTTTTTTTAGTTAATATCATTTTTTATTAAAGGTTATTATTTATACCAATTTATTGTCATGTAATAATTTATAATATAAAAGTTAGTTAAAGTGTCTGGCGTTATTAATTTGCATTTAAGCGGGTTTGACTGTACTTTCCAAAAAGATACAATCTATGTACGAGTTCATAAAGCTTAATCAAATTGCGAAAAAAAGTAGAATCAATCAACCTTCTACCTGTTTGCATAGATCTTAAAGTTACTGTAGTGGATTTATCATCTAAGTAAAGGAAGATAAGAGTATCTTTTAGTTTGCAATAATATAAACTCATATGTAACGAAAAATTCCTAATTTGAAAAGATTATCTTTCGATTTTTGTCATCTTTATGTTTTTTTGTTCATTAAGTCTCGATTTTTCGCTTTTATCAGTATCAAATGAACTAAAAAAATTCATTAACAAAAAAGTTGAATCCATATCTAAAAAAAAAATAAACCTAAAGATAACAAAAACGCTATAGATAGGTACATATGTGTCAAATAATGTTTTCCTTCCTCCCAGTTTCAGTTTCATAATATTTACATTTTTTCTATGTCAATAAAACTCCAATGATGTACACCTCTCTTTTCATATAAACTTATCATTACCTATAGCTTAAGTTATAAATATTATGGTATAACCCCGACAAAAATAAAATGTGTCGTTTACTCAATGTTTTTCCCCAAAAATAAAAGATACTCGTACATAACCAAAACAACAAAAAAGATCATGTACAAGAACATATGAAGACAAAATTAAAAACAAAAAAACCTTTAAAAATACAGGTAAATGCACTATAATTGCACCACATTCATGCACATAAAACAAAAAACAACAACAACAAAGTCGCACCAGCTGTTTCCACAAGATAAAAATAAAATTAAGCAATAAACTCAATTTATCACTCAATTTAAGAGTCACAATTAAAAAAAAAACTCACTCAAAAAGTATCTTTTTCTCTTAAGTCAGCACAACACAGCAAAACATTGAGTGAGATACTCCAGGAAGACCGCGAGGCGAGACCGTGAGTGAGACTAAGCTGAGATTATTTTCAAATGAAGAAAATAACGAACGAAAAAAAGTGTCTTTACTCAGTTTGTCAGTTTGAGTTCGACTCTTTAACGCGGCGCAATCGGCTTTTGTCTTCGAGCGATATTCAACCAAATAAAAAAGAAAACATCGTGTCCGTGATCAGCGAGAAGATATTTTTTTTCCTTTTAATTTTGTTTGTTTTATTATTTGGTTTTTGTTTGTTTTTAATTCGAGAATAAAAAAAAGAAAATAATCATAAACGCAAAGTAAAGAATAAGAAATAAGTCGTCTTTGAGTCGCTTTAGCAAAAGTATCTACATAAATGAGAATAGTGACAGTGAGTGCATCCGTATTTAATAGCAATTAAATAAAATAATATCCAAGGCCTGTTTTTTTAATTATTATCTTGTATCTTGTACACAACAAAACTAGATACGTAAAGAGTGTGAAGTTTTTAGCTTTTTATTTAAAAAAAAATAAGAAATACAAAAATTCAAAAGTATCTACAAACGACACGTACTCGGTAAAGTACACTCTCGAAGACGACGACGACTGTAGTTAGTACGAGTACACCACCTTTCACTTAACCTGTTCCAAAAGTGTTAGCAACCTTTATTTTTTTTTTTTAATTTTCGGTGAAGTTCTTTGTATCTTTTGCGAATTCGAATATAAACATAGGTATCTACTTATACCTACCTATATACCTTTTTCTTTCAATTCCAACCTGCTTGTCTACCATCATCATCATCAATATCTTCTTCTTCTTTTTCATTCGCGATCAAGTGAAAATAGTTGTTTTTTTTCGAGTTTAATTTGAGGTTAAAGCGCGTTATTTTTCTTTTTTTCGAGATAGGTACATCCTATGTTCGTTTATAAGAAATGTAAAGAAGAATTAAACAAAAATAAAAGTATCTTTCCGAGCAGTGGATCTAAACCATGGATTAATATCGGATTTTCATCAACATTTGCAGTTTAATGTAAGTAATACAAAAATAAAATGGAAACGTGTAATTTAGGTATAGGTGCCTTCGTCTTTATCAAAACGCCCCTAAATATTCGAAGTATTTCCAATCAACCTTTTTTATGAGATTCTATACAATTTAAGGAGCAGAAAGAACGAAACACAAAAATGATCGCGCAAAAGATACTTTTTTTTATATCTTTTTATACACATTTATCCGACAGATACTTTTTTTTTTTAATTTTTGCTGTTCAAAAATTTTCTGAAGATGATTACAGACCAGAAATTGCATAGGTAGACACATCATATCGAAGAAGAAGATGGAACAGTCACAGTCTCTGTCTGCTTGGATGGTAGCGGTAGGTAGGTTTTGAGATACCTGTGTGTTAATAGAGGTTCATATGTTTGTAAAGGTATCTATCTATAAAGGTAGACTCTCGCAAGTCGCATTTAAACAACAACAAAATAAGTATGAGAATTTAAAAGGCAGCTGCACTGTTCTGCTGTCCGTGTCCTGTCTCCTGTGTTATTCTTACCTGAGAAAGTATCTGGGATCTCAGAAAAATTTAAGGGCGAAAAATTTATTGAGTTTTTTGTTGTTGTTGGTGTATTTCTTTCTTATATGTTCCAAGAACGTCAACAAACCCTATAGAGCTTAGCTTGGGTTTTTGTTTATGTTTTAATCAGAGCTGTCGTTTATTAAAAACCAAGTACTAACTTATTGGAGGACATTTTAAAACAGTAGACACTTATTTTTTGGTGCTTGTTTAAGGATTTTTAGTAAATATGATCAAATTTATAAGATTATTATTATTAAAAATATGATGCCTGAAACCATTGGCGTAGTATTTTAAAAGGTTTAGTCAAATTTTTAACCATTTTTATTGACTTACTATGTTTAGAGGATGATTTTGTCTAAATTGAACAATTTTAACATCATTTTTAATTTTCTTATATTGATACTTTGACCTAAATTAATTTGATAAATCCTTATCCCTGTGACTTCTGAGTTTCTAGTATTTTAGATTATTAGGCCTGTTCACCAGATGTAGGTTTGTTTAAATTTGTTTAACGATCTGTCGCTTCTTAGTCATGCTCAGATGCTCAGTTTTTTTTAATAAAAGACAACCGGCAAAAAAGTATTAAGATTTTGAAAATTTTGATTAATATTTTCTAAAACTTTAAGAAATATCGACAGATGAGTTCAAATGGGAAGTTATCAGTGTAGGTCGCATCCCAGCCTTATTTTTGATTTGTTTTTCTTTTTACGAACTATTAGTTCTTAACACAACTTTTTAATAAATGACGACACAAACAAAAAAGGATTTGAATTTCGAAATTGTTATAAAATTGCTAACTTTTAAAATTCTAAAACTTTAACAAGAAGTTTGACCATTAACCTTAAAAAAATTAATGACTTGTGTGTCTGTCATTGCGGTTATTGAACTTTTTTTTTAATCTTCGTTTTGATTTGATGAATACTTCGAGTTTTATTTTAATTCCAAGGCTAAAATTTTAAGGAATTATTTAGGTGAATTATTTTTGATAGAACAAGTTCAGTTATTCAATGTTGAAAGTTGATGTGCAAAATGTTTTGCAATTAGTGTTTTTTTTTCTTTTTAATTAAAGATTAATTGATTTCACAGTATTTATGTTAATGAATATTCATGCAGATTCTTCACCTGTTAATTTGTTAGATAAAACACTAGGTATCCATTTTATATTTTGTTGACTTTTTTTGTTTAAGTTTGGTTTCAATAAATTACCAAATTTAAATGCATAAACTCTATTACTTTATTACCATTTGTTTGCTATTTTATTTTAAATAGATTTTTATAGAGAGTTTCTTTTGTTTTTTTGTTTGGTAAAGTTATTAAAATGCGTCATTATGATTGTGACTGGAAACAAAGATCCACAGTGCACAAATTAATATTTGAATTTCATTATTGAATACAAAAATAATAGTTATGTATTTTTGCATTAAAATTAATGAGAAACAACGAACGTTTTTTTAATTTTTTTTATTTAGGTATGTTTCGTGTAAGGATTTAAGGGAACTGTTTTTAGTAACTTGAATTAATTACTAACATTAGAACCAGTCGATCATAGAGCGTTTAAACTAATTATTTTATAATAATTATAAGACACTTCAAATAAAATTAAATAGCTTGAAAAATTAATGTTTAAACATTTTTTTGAATGAAACAAAGATTTTAGCTTAGACAATTCGAAAAAATGCTTAAAAATCGAGATTTACAACCAATATAAATTTTAGGTTCTTATAAGAAATCACGTGAAAAACTCACTTTAGAAAAATCATATAAATCGAATAAATATCAGTAAGGAAAATATTTTTTGAATTGTTCATAGAAATCAATAAGTCGTTTACGAGAACCTTAAATCACTTAGCATGTTACTTGTTCTAAAGTGAAAGAAAGGTGTTAAATTGTTGATAACATAATAATTTTATCTGATTTTGAGACAGTCCAAGTTTTGTTTTAAAGTATTGTGATAAATATTTGTTTTTGAAATCAATTACAAAATTTGGGTTTTTTCTCTGTGGGATCATCTAAAAAATTCAAGACCAAGCAATGTGGTATTTATTATTTGATTGAAGTAAAACAAATTTAAATTTTTTAAATCAATAAAAAATACAACATAATCTCAAGTTCAGAAAAACAAATTGGATATGGTTTTCTTTTTTTAATGACTTTCAGGACTATTCAAAACTTAAATGGTTAAAAAACCCTAACTGTAGTAAAAAATAAAAGGATTTCTATTTAAAATTTTTAATAAATTTCCAACCTAAAAAAAAAGTTAATAAAAGTTGGTAAAAATTGATTTTCGACTCAAATATCTTTTCAAAACTTTGAGATATTGGCTTTAAACTACTTTTATCTTTCAAAAAATATTGCTGTCAACATTCAGTAAAATTTTGAAAAAAATCGAATTGATAGTTTTTTTTACAAAAAATTAACATCCGAAAAAAAAATAACAAAAATTGGTAAAAATTGATTTTCGACTCAAATATCTTTTCAAAAATTTGAGATAATAGCTTCTAACTGCTTTAAACTTATAAGAAATATTGTTTTAAACATTAGGACACATTTTAAAAAAAATCGAATTGACAGTTTTCTTACAAAAAATAAAAACCTAAAAAAGAAATGTATAAAAGTTGGTAAAAATTGTTTTTCGGCGTAAATATCTTTTCAAAAATTTGAGACATTATTTTCAAACTAATTTTATCTTATAAATAATATTGTTTTCAACATTCGGTAAAATTTTGAGAAAAATCGAATTGACAGTTTTTTTTTTACAAAAAATAAAAACTTGGTAAAAATTTACTTTCGACTTAAATAGCTTTTCAAAAATTAAAAAAATTGTCTTCGAACTTATTTTATTTTACAGAAAATATTGTTTTCGATATCCAATCACTTTTTTATAAAAATCCAACAATCCGTTTTTTCATAAAAAAATAAAATCTACAAAAAGTAGTACGCAAATTTGGTAAAAATTGATAGACAAACTTTTAAGCAAGACAAATCGACAGACGGGATGGGAAGTTATCAGTGTGGGTCGCATCCCAGCTTCTTTTTCTAAAAATGTAACTATGTAGATTTAAAAAACATCATTCTTTTTCGTATAATTATACTAAGGTAATGTTATGTTTTTTACGTAATCTTTTCTACGGTTTCTCGAAGACATTTCTTTTAAATTCATATCAATTTTGACTTATGATATGATGTACAGAATAAACTTTTATACATAAATAATTCTAAAACTTTCTGTTCACAAGATATTTGAGTCAAAACACATGTTTCACTGTTTTTCAAATTGCTAAAGTTGATATTTTTACCTGTAAAAAAATTGGGCACGAGTACGATAACTTTGGCGACAAGATATAATAACGGTTTTTGGTAGAGGGGCTTAATACAAACATTTTTTACTACAGGAGGGGGGGTCTATCTCCCCCCGTTTAGGCGGTAGGGGCAATTTAAAAAAATTGTTATTCAAAATGAATAAAAATAATTAAAAAATAACGGTAATACTTACAATTAAGTATTATACCTTTTTTTAAAGCCAACATTCTGTTTTATTAGCCAGTTTTTAATTCAATTCAAAACTATGCGTAGTTTTTGAAAAATTTAATTTTAAACTCAAAATTTGAGTAAAAAAAGTTAAAAAAAAGGTTTAAAGTGTAATTGTTCAATATTTCAAAAATATCTTTCATTGTTTTTATTTCAAAATTTATTGCTCTTATTTGGTTTTGATCAAAAACTGAAAATTAGATGATTTTATGTCTTCTAGTTTTTGAGAAAATTGAAAATAAAAATTTAATTTTAAACTCAAAATTTGAGTAAAAAAAGTTCAAAAAAGGTTTAAAGTGTAACTTTTTCAATACTTCAAGATTATGTACCATTGTTTTTATTTCAGAATTTATTGCTCTTATTTGTTTTTGATCAAAAACTGAAATCTAGATGATTTTATGTCTTTTAGTTTTTGAGAAATTTGAAAATAACCACAACTTCTATTTTAATTTAATTCTTTTTTTTGCTGAGTGGTCTTATTTTGATAGCAATAATGGTATTTGCGTATGCGTAATGCGTGTTTGGGTGTATGCAACAGTAAGGTGTGCGCAAGTTTGGGTGTATGCAACAGTGGCATCTGTAAGGGGGGGCATGCTGCCCCCCTGCAACCCCCCTGCTTGGGCACACAGAAGACATAAAGTCATCTAGTTTTCAGTTTTTGATCAAAAACAAATAAGAGCAATGAATTCTAAAAAAAAAAATAGTAGATAATCTGAAAGTTTTGAAAAATTACACTTTAAACCTTTTTCTTAACTTTTTTTTTGCACAAATTTTGACTTTAAAACAATTTTTTTCAAAAACTATGCATAGTTTTGACTTGATTTAAAAACAAGCTAATAGACAAAAGTGTTGGCTTTAAAAAAAGGTATAATACTTAATTGAGGGTATTACCGTTATTTTTTAATTATTTTGTTTCCATTTAATGTACATATTTTTTTAAACTGCCCCTACCGCCTAAACGGGGGGAGATAGATCCCCCCTCCAATAGTAAAAAATGCTTGTTTTTAACTGTTCTATACAAATCCGTCATTAAACTTTGTCGCCAAAGTTATCGTACTCTCCCCAAAAATTGTATGTCAAGTCAATATCTATGCTGGTTATTGAGAAATTGAGGATAAAAAAGATATACTGGCTTCAAAAATATAAAGATATAAAGTACGGAGGATTTGAATTTATTTTGTAGTTAATTTTTTTTTTTGAAAATTGAATATTTCATTTAAAATCAACAAATTAAAACTTTTTTATTTTCAAATCTGGAATAAAATATCAATCTGCCTACTGCTTTCGACAGCCCTGGTTTGTTGTCTGTCCTGCTAAGGGAATTACAAAAGACACGCACAATAAGCACATGCCGCATAAAAATTCTGAAACCAAAAGACAAAGACTTAAACCAGACCAATGCCAAATGCAATAAATGCCAAGAGTTCTTTTTCATACTATAACGATAAGAACTATGGTTACGCTAAGAACCAATACGATGGGAAAAATTAAATATATAAGGAAAAAGATAGTTTGTACCTTTGTTTATGTTTTTTTTTATTTATTTTGAATTGCGGCTTATCCTTGTTTTCCTGTTGAATAAAAGTAGGAAACCAATAGGTTCAAATAAGTAGTATTTCTATTACCCTTCTATGAGAACTTAAGTGAAGGTTACAGGAATATCATATATTGTAGTGAATTGATTTGAAATTACTCCTTCGATTTTGGAAATAGGATTTGGCTTTAGGCTTAAGTTAGGTAAGGACACACAAATTTTTTGTTTAATCCTCTGTAAGATTTTAGCTTAGTTGAAAGAAGTTTAATAATTTGTTCTTAAGGTTTTTGATTACATTTTTATAGGAAAAATGTCGATACAGTTTAACTTTTGGTTCATATGAATATCTAAAATTTTATTGATGATAAAATTCAAGACTGGGTCCCAAAAAAATGCACCTGTATAATAAGACTCTGTTTAATGATACCACCTATATATTAAAGGATTATAATTTAAAAATGTACCTGCAAAATAAGTTTAAATTAAAAAATGTATGGCAATTTATTTCCCAAAAAATCTTAATTTACTAATTTTTTTTCGAAAATTGTTCGTGCGCATTTTGTTTATAAATTATTTTTCTATATGTTTATACAATTATTATTCCAATTGTTTTTTTTTTAATATTTGGTAAGCACCTATTTAGTGCTTACAAATATACGTTTCACATTTGAATTTCGTTAACAAATCTTGACCCGTTCTTGCGATACAAAAAATTGAAGAACAAAAATTAATGTTTTTTTTAAATAAAAAAAAAGAGGATGGGATGCAGCCTACACTGATAATTTCCCTTTTCAGCCCGTCTGTCAATACTTCTACAAGTTTTACAAAATAGAAATAACAATATTTCTTGTAAGATAAAAAAAAGTTTAAAGTCTATACCTGTCCATGTTCTGTAAATAATTCAGTCAAAACAATTTTGTAACATTTTTCGTTTTTTGCAAAAAAGTTGTTGATTGGAACAAATTAAACAATAACAGCAATTTTTTTTCATACGATTAATGTGATTTTTTGTTGTTCCCTAGATGTTTTGGTCTAAAACCAATTTTTACAAATTTTAAGTAACATTTTTGAATAGGTTTTTATTAAAAAAAGAAATGCCGATTGGATTTTCTACAGGTAATTTCTTACGATAACAACAATATTTTTGTATAAAATGAAATAATTTCAAAGTTTATACCTTTTTTTATTCTTTAAAGTTCGAGTCAAAAACCGGTATTTACCAATTTTCCAAATTAGAAAACTATCTCTTCGATTTTCCTAAAAATTTTACTAGATGTCAAAAACGTTGTTCTTTGGTTCCTATACTTATTTTGGAGGAAATATCACATTGGATATTGTATATGACACATATTTGTTTGGAGAAATCTCCTTAAAAACCATTGATTTAGATTTTAGAGACCTTAAAACGTCAAAAAATGTCAAAATTTTCAATTCGACGAATGGGACCGATTACAATAACTTCCTATTTGAAGTTAAAACAGACATTTTTGGTAACAAAATATTACTTAGGCAATATAAGAGCTTGTACAGACAAATAAAAACATCACGGTATAATTTCGTAGGTTTTCTTGTCAAATCTTTCAAAATAAAACCTATTATTGGAAAGCCCACTCTTTCGTAACATGATTTTAATTGACTATTTATCTTAATGATTTGTATAGCCTAAAACACTGTAAATTCAAGGTCTTTATTACTGTAACCTATCTTCGCCAAAGAATTTACATTTGTTTCATGATAAACTTGCAAAAATGAGCTCCAAAGGTGCCTAAGTACTCCCAGTGTTTCTATTTGTTCATAACCATCTAAAAACACGAATAATAATAATAAAGAAACAAAACATCTCAAACCCAATGCAATCACAAGTTTCAGCCATAAATTTAAATAAAATTATATTTTGACAGGCAATTCTCTGGGGATTTTAAGAACACAAAACAACGCAATAGCAACGAAAAGCACGTACCTACATTATCACAGCTTTGAGATTTAAACTTTGCAAAATAAAATGATAAAATATTATTTCAAAAGTCATCATAATATAACAACCGATTATCTTGAGAATTAAAATCTTTCTATATCCAGATACAAGATTTATACAATACACCTCTGTTTTATGTTCACCTCTATTATACTGTCTGTTCATAAATATGTATATATGTATATGTGTTTTTATTGATTGGTATGAAAGGCCCTTCAAAACTTCCATCTCCATCGAAAAAGGATATTTTCAAAAGAAGTAGGTACCTATGCCATTATCCCCAAAAACTTCAACCTTTTGAATTCTCTTTCGGTAAGTTCAACCGACCGAATTGACACAACGAGCGACGATGCCCTCAGTTCTCCATAATAATCAAAACACTCAAAGCCACAATTACATCTGACTGACTGACAGATGGCCTTGCCATCTCCATTTTGTTCAGTGTTGTGTTGTTTTTTTTTAATCAATCTGTCAGTCACTGAATGACGTAATAAAAAACATTGGAGATGGAGGTTTTGAATAAAAACAAAAGGGGTGTCACTTTTTTATAGTCCACAATGCAAATGACTATAGGAAGGTTCATAAACATAGTGTGAATATGGATCCATCGTCATTCAGAGCACCATCATCAAGGGTCAGGAATAAAGGGACTTCTCCCTGACAAGGGTTTTCACTTTTGTGATGTTGTTTTTTGTTTTGTTTTGTTTTTGTAATTTTTTTTTCAATTTTCATACAAAAAAATAAAAGAAAGTTTTTGCTGATGGAAATCGCCTTTGTGGAAAGTTTTTAATTAAAATTATCCAACCAGATCCTTGGATAAATGTCAAAGCATCTCATTCCTTAAAGCATTGCCGCAAAACACGAATTTCACCACATCGTTTTATTTTTATCTTCTTGTCTCTTTTGTTGTCAAAAAAAAAATACTTAACTTACTTTTTTTTTCTTAATTTACTTTATATCAAAAGTGAATTATTTAATTAACCAGATTTGATTTATGTTGGGAGGCATAGGTACCCATAATTAAAATGAGATGATTAAATAAAACGGCGAACTGATAAGGCAGTCAATTGAGATGAATCAGAAGTGTGTTTTATGGCTAAAGGTTATTTATACAACAAAGGTAGACAAAGGTACAGTACAACCTGGATAATTATCTACAGCATAAATTATTTTTATTTTTGAGAGACAAAGTTCTAAGAATTTTTGCATATAAGGTATATGGACCTTCCCCTTAACTACCTTAACCGTTTAACTGTCTGTGTTTTATTTTGTATAATTTTTAAAAATTGTACCTAAAACGATTCTTTTGAGTACACATTTAAAATTAGCTTAAAACTTTAGCTTAAATGTTTTGTTTTTTTTAATAAAGAGATAAGTGACGATATGCACTTAAACTGGTTTCTTGTAACTGAATAATTCGCAGGTGTGTCCATCAAAACTGATGGGCATTTAAGATAAGGCACTTATCGGAGTTTTACTGTATTTATGTTTATAGCGATCCTTATAAACCAAATACGAGCTGTAATTTAATTGATTATGATTTTGTAGCTAAACGCCACGAGTCAGGGACGTACAACATTTAATGACACTCAAAAAAGTGCGGATATGGGCAATTTTAAATATATGTACATTACACTTTCCTGTGCCCCAAAAAAGACCCAATACCTTATAATGGATTAAGTTGGATGGAATTATTCAAACCTAGCCTTACATTTTTTCTATCAGTATTTTTGAAATATTTCCCTTTAAAAATGTAAAAGGCAATCAAAAACGGTGTTTTTAAGGATAATGTAAAACACAACATATTTCTTCAATATAGAATAAATTGTATTTTGATTTTGAAAATTATCAATCTTTGTCTTCTACATAAATACAATTTAAATAATTTTAGTACTTTTACTGTTTACTTTACTTTTGGAATCTTAAAGCGTTAATGACCTTGAAAAATACGTTGTGGAGAAAATTTTAAGAGTTGTTTTTTAAACGAAACTTCGATTTAAGCAAACTGCTAAAATTTTAAAAGAATTTTAAAAGTATCGATTTTCAACATTATTTGTATTTTTAGTGAAACAACAACTTATTAAAATTTTCAAAAATTGTATGAAAAACTAGAAGATATGGATTAAAATTTTGGAAACCATCTCAAATTTTATTGAAGATACACAAAAATTACTCCATTAATTAAGATAGACATACAAAGCTTTATATATGCGTTTTTTAAATTTTAAAATAGTAATATCTCAAACACCTAGGATTGCACATTTTTGGAGCCGGATTTGAATTCAAGCCAGCAATAACCATCAGAAAAGTAAAATGTCAGGAATAAAAACCTTGCCAACCGATGATCATTTAAAGATTTCTTTTTTTCGGCAGTCTTAAGTAGTCTTAAATAATTCTTCAGCTGCTATCATCAGATAACATTATATTCAATTTCTAAATGGTAGTTATGTTTAAATACTTAACCATTTTCCTCCTTGTACCAAAAAAGTGTTAAAAGTGGGCTAAGGCATTAAGCTTACCAACGTAATGACCATAAAAATCATTTAAAAGTTGTTTAAATGTATTTAAAGTTTACTTTTTTTAAGTTAGTTACCCTACTCTCATTCATATAGAAAAGTCGATGTTTAAAATTTGAGAATCTTAATTCTTCTAACCCAAAAAAAAAGAGTTCTTTTGAACATTTACAATAACTTAGGCTTATGTCAATTACGTATCAAACTGACCCAATTCAGCATTTGAGATTAATTTGTTTATTTATCAATTCACCTTAAAAAAAGATATACTAACCAAGGGCCTGACATGTGAAATTATTTATACAAGTAGGTTTAGGTACCTTTACCTCTATGACTCATAATTGGAATTGACTATCGAAGTGGAGTACCTGATATAAAACTACCTAACCTATACGTCACACTTATCACGGAGAGGTGGTTTTATCATGTACTTTTAGGGAAGTTTATTGCTTTCGCCAGTACAGTGGGATATTTGGTTATAATAAATAAACTATAAACATTGAGAAAAAATGTTAATAATTCAGAATCGTAAGGAAATTCCTGAAAAATTTAAAGCCATTTAGTAAAGTGTTAAAGTTATGAAAGGGAGTTTCTAAAGTTAATATATGATTTTGATAATTTCAAACGATCGGATCATCTGTTCATATTTTATTAGAATTCAACTTTTAATTTTAATCTTTTACTAAATCCATATGAGTTACTGTCAATACATTTCGTTCAACAGTTTTAAGTTTTTTTCTTTTAACCGTTAAAAAGTTAATAGAAGATTAAAATTTAAGCTTTGATTAACTTATATTTAACAACAAATGATAAGTAGTCAAATTTTCATCCTTACCAGCAGCTTGTTAAAATCACATTTCCGTTATTATTTCTACGAGTATATTTCAAGTTTTAATTTTTAAATAAAACGAAACGTGCATGCAAATATTACAAACTTAATTTGAAAATGTTTTATTAATACTGTTTAACTCAATCTGAAAAATAAAAAAATGATCAGACTAACAGTAAAGGAGAAAAAATAAGCTACCAATATAACAGATTTCAAATTTTAAAGTCAATGATTTAAATATAAAAGCAGTCAAACAAATTTTTTTAATTTTTATTTTCTTAGTTAAGTTTTTAAGCAAAAATAAAATATTTTTAATAAGTTATAAAAGTATTTTAATCAAGGAAAATAACTTTAAGAACCTGATTTAATAACTTTTTTAATTACAACGAAAAATTGTTAGATATGGCAATTAAAACAATTTTAAATATTTTATTTTTAAAATAACTTTTCTGAATAATAGAAATGTAATTTTCTTTCTTTCCTAAAATCAATTCAATTTAATGTTCAGTTCAAACCAATCATCGTCAGAAAAGGGTTTCTGTTAAAGAAAATGAGTTTTTTCTAAAAAACCATTTTTCTGTTTGAAAATCAAATATTTACTGTATGGATTTGCTGAATTCTGAAACTTATCCACATATAAATTTAAGTTATCCTTAAAAATTTCGAAAATCATATTCTAATTTTAAAAACAACAATAAATTAATAGTAAGACACTTTTTTGGATTATTGATTTTAAAGAGTTTTTTCTCAGTTTCTTGTGTTATTTCGTCAGTTACGTTAAGTTAGCTAGTTAAAATATATACACCTTTTTTTTTTATTTTATCAAAATATTAAAGCTAACTTAAAGCTAGACAAAAATTCTTAAAAAAAACTAGCTTAAATTTCAAAAACTTAAAAAATATCTTACTGGCCCCATGCGGGTGCTCTAAGTTAATCCATTATCTTATATCTACTGCCTTTCGGGCTAAGAACAATTTTAATACTAAATAACAAGAACTTAATCTAAAACCAAGAAAATTAAAAAAAAAACTTGGTATCTTTATCAAATACACCTATTTTGAGTCACATGCCTACACACACATTTGTACATACATATAAGCAATCTGTAAGAGTTAACTCGATAGATGAAGTAAATAAATATATAGAAAAAAATATTAAAAACAAAAAAGTTCTTGAAATTTGTAAGATACTTTTTCTTAAGGCTTGAAATAAAATAATAATTTTTATGAAGTACTATTTAAATATTTAAAAATTACTTTACTTTGGCTAATAACTAATTTCCATCTTGTAAATGCATAACTTTAATAATAAACATAGAGGTTTTAAGAGAATATTATTCAATTCGAAACAAAATATCAAGTTTAACGTTTATGATATCGGCTGAATATTTTATCAAAATATTGTAATAAAATAAATGATTGCCTTCCTTAAATTTCTTCTAGTAAAATTAAACATACAATTTTGTAGGAAGAAAACTAATGGAAAGTCTAAACATTTTATATAATAACTGTTTTTGTTGTTATTTTGTATCTCACAAGCCTTAAAGTTAAATATTATTTTTTTTTTTAAATTTTACTCCGAGTATGTATGAGCAGAAAATAATGTAGGTACATATGTATCTAGAATATCCATAATTGTTGGCTGAGGTCCAAATCCCAAAAACCGAAAATCTAAAATTCGAAAAAAAACAGAGTCCCGAAATTTAATAGCAGAGAAAACCTAAAATTCCGAAAACCCAATATTTCGAGAACCCAGAATCCAGGTAATCCAAAAATTCTTACTTTGTTTAATTTGTCTGTATTTCCTATTTGTTAAAACGCTCACTTTTGAATTAAAATATGTACATTATTTTTATTTTATTTATTTAATTCAATATTACTTTTATTTTATTATTTAATTTATACAAATTTTATTATTTAATAATATTACAAAATTCTGGATTTTTGGTGCTCGGAATTTTGTTTTCACGGGTTTCTGGTTTCTGGATTCTGGGTTTTCTGGATTTTGGGTTTATAGTGGTTCCAAATTTGGGGATTGTGTCTGTTTCCCAATACTTAACTTTTTATATTCAATCAATTATTATGTATTGGCTTCCTTTTTTACTTGAAATCCATTGTTACTTCGTAACAACTCCTTTCAGTATATTTTTTCTAAGTCTCACATCCAGTTAGTCAAATTTCCAAAAGCTTTAATAATTATTTCATGGAAAATTCATTGGGGCGTTGTAACTTAAAATTATGTTTCAAAAATGTGTCCTCAGAAAAATTAAAAAATTTAGTTTGAAAAAAAAAAAAAAATAATATTATTTTCTTAATCTTAAAGCATTTTTAAAATTAAACAATTTTTGTCTTGAGTTCGTGGGTTAAACACGACCGTATTTTTACCAATTTTAATTTACATTAAGAAATTTGGTTTGAGATAAACGTATTCTAAAAATATACCTGTCATTTCTAGCAGTTTTAAAATGTTTGCTTGAATCTTATTTTCTTTGAATTAAAAATTATAGGTAATAACATCTTAAACTTGATACATCTGCATTATTACGCATATTTCATTCTTACCCTTTCAATATTCTTAAGTTCTTATATTTACGTAATTTCTCTTCACGTTTTATTGAACTTTCGAATGAAGTATTCTGCCCCACTGTCTTTCACTATGACTAGTTCAATTTATTTTTACTCATTTTTATCGTCTTTGCAATATTGTTTGACATGAGACTGAGAAGCCCATTGAAAGTTCCGCCGAACTCTCTACTCGTATTTCTATAATATCAGTCGAGTTCAGTATCAGTATCAGTATCGGTACACTCTTATAGTTGTTTAGGGAATGGTCTATAGATACTGACACTGACTCTTCTTTGCTTTTGGCTTATCACTCGCCAGACATAGAGGAGAGTTTTTAATTTGTTGTTTTGTATCGTTGTTGTTGTTGGGCGTTCGTTGCCATGTTCATTTGATTGAATTGATTAGACATGAAGTAAAAGATAGTTTTTACTTCGTGCTCAATACTACATGGGCACTTTTCCCTTTTTAGATGACTATTTTTATGTTTCTTAGTTTTAAGAGCGGGCCATTAAACAAAACATATACAACAACTACATACACCTAAAAGAGATACGTATCAATCAATAAAAGACAGACCTATTGAAATCGGAAGTCAAGTTTTAATGATTGTTTCGGTTTTTATATCGTATCTTTAGGGAAATGAATTAAGTATCTATAGAACTTAAGGTGAATGAAATTTTGTATATAAAAACAAACCCTTTGTCTAACGGATGTTTTGTCAAATATTAAAGTGTCAAAGTGACGGGGAGACAGAAGGAGAGGGTATCCAAGATTGTCTTTTGTGTTGAAAATCATATTAATTAGGGTCTCATTTTCATTGTCGTCAGTCACCGTCAGTCATTTCCATGCCGCTTCGGTCGTCAGTGTTATAGGTTATTTCGTATTGATGAAAACACAATTTTATTATATAGGTACACTTTGCTTTTGAATTTGAGTGCTTTTTATGGATGCAAGGCGTGTTTCCATCAGAATAATGGTCTTTCTGTTTATGTCAGAAAACGGGCATCAATTTGATTTGTTAATAAATTTAATAATACTTAAGGTATTGTTAGTACCTTTATCTTTATACCTATATTTTGTAAAGAAACAAATTTCAGTCCTATTTTATAAGAACAAATAAAGCTTGTATAAAGGTACCTAAGTTTTTTTGGCGCTTTATATAGGCAACCTTTTTCCTCTTTTCTGTGATGTGATGTGACGTGATTAGACAAAAATGACAATAATTATGTTGGTTCAATAATATTATTTATGGATCATTTACTTTTTTTTTTATTAATCAATGACGTTGTACGATATTTTAATGTTGCTTTATTTTTTGAAACTGTCTCTTTTTTATGGTGATATTCTTACGCCTTTTGAATGACACCGAAAGACTTTCAAAAAAGGTATTGAAGAGTTATGCCTGACGAGCGACGAAATGACGATAAAGACTTTAATAATTGAAAACAAGGTTTATTATCAGCTTGATATAAAAATGTAGGTGTTTGTTTTTATATCAAAAAGTCTTATAAAGCATAACAAAAGCAGGGATTTATAGTAGACTTTGGGTCTCTAGTCTTAAGTCACATATAAGATATAAACTTCGTTAAAAAAAATACATAGGCTAGGCATTTTTTTTGTAGAGTGAAAAATATCTTATTGTATATGGAGCTTTAAACTTGTTTTGAAGGCTGCTTTGCTAGTACTTTTTCTATTTTTCTATAGTTGTACATTAGCTGGCGTTATCTTTTTAAATTGTTTCACCTGATTTTCAGGACTATTAATATTATTAAGATAAGATTAACCTACTTATAAACAGTTTGTTTTATTTTGAATTAAAACAAAAAATAAAATTATACATATTTGTAAAAAATAAAGTATTTTGCTGTTTCTGAATTTGCACATATGAGTCAAACCAGACGGATGAATGTAATCTTAAAAGATTTACTTAGTACACTTTAAAATATATATATACAAGACTGGTCGCATGTATTTGCTTTGATTTAATGAGTTGAAAAGTAGATAATTTTGTGCAAGCTTTTTTTTTGTCACAAATCATAGATGTTAGAGTAGCAGTCTTGAAAAAAATTTTAATTGGTTAAATTATTCCGATTTTTTGAAAATATTGAATTTCAAAAAAAAAATACCAAAAATTAAACTTGAGATCACGTTCAAAATTTTTTGAGAGAGTTGTAAGGAACTTGGCCCAAGTTCATTTTTATCATTCACACTTAAATTCCTTTCAAAATATAAAAAAGAGTTTTGAGAAATTGTATCCATTATTTTATATTTACATGACTTTAAAAAAAAATCAGGCGATGGTTTCATTAATAGAGCAATTTAGAAAAAAATTAAAAAATTTGATCCACTCCAAATGTTTTAATTAAATTTTTTATTATACATTGTTATGTGATACAAAATAAGTATTAGGTAGCAAACATTTAACTATTCTTTTTATCTACACTAATATTATAAAGAGGAAAGATTTGTATTTTTGTATGCAACGAATAAACTCAAAAAGTATACTGATGGACCGATGTTAATAATTATTTTTTCATTAGAAAGCTACATTATTACTGAGTAACATAGGTTATATTTAGTACTAGATTACTATAGAAATCTTTAGAAATTCCTATTAAAGCCAACCGAAGGTGTACAAAAATTAGCCATAAAATGTCTTTCATCGCATACGCTGCGAAGAGCATTAATGATAGGACAAAAAATGTTTTCTAATTAAGTGCTTCATGGTCGTTTTAATTATCATGCCTATAACTTAAATATGTGTACCTGTTTATGTCTACCCGTGCGAAGCCGGGACGGGCCGCTAGTAAATCAATAAAACTGAAACAAATAATTTTCACGTCGAATGGGAAATGGTATTACTTACATTTATTATAATTGTATTCAATGAAGATTTACGTTTTTGAAATATGGTAAAATTTTTAGAAAATTGGAAATAAAACCTTAAAAAAATTACCACTAATTTCCTTCAAACTTTTTCTATCTAATTTAAAACATTGTTGTTAATATTTTGTATATACAAAAAAACTCCTTAAAAATTCTTTTTGAAAATTGGTTTTCAACTAAAATATCTTGGGATCATAAAAGGATACCAAAATAAAAGTTGTTTTTATTTTAGGTAAAATATTGTTGTTAACATTTACTTGATTTTTTAATTAATACAAAATTTTTTTTTTACAAGTAAATATAACCTCCAAAAAACCTACTAAAAACTGGCAAATATTAATTTTTGATTCCAGTATCTTAAGAACAGTAAAAAATGTTGACTAATGACATTATGTAAAATTTTAATAAAAATTCAACTAACAGTTTTTTACAATAAATAAAAATCTAACAAAAAAAATATTACAAATTGGTAACAATTGATGTAAAACTCAAAAATCGTAGCAAAATGGAAAGATATTGACTTCAAACTTTTTTCTTAAGAACAATTCAATTAACTGAAAAATGTAAACCTTAAAAAAAATACTAAAAATAAAATGTTGGCTTAAATGTTTTAAGAACAAGTTGTTTTATCAAATATTAAAATTTGAAGATCAAAGTCAGAAATCAGCTAAAGCTTGAATTTTTCAATGGATGCTTTTTCAAGTTTTTTACATTCCAAAATTGAATTACTACAAAAATAACTTTTCAATTTTTTAATAATTATAATTTTAGAAGTATCAACATTTTTTACAATAACTACATTGATTTTAGATAATTTTTTAAAATGTGCTCCGTATAAAAATGATAAGAATTTCTTAGTTCTAAATTTTTATTTTAAATAGTTAAAAAGTTTGTTGTTTCACAAGAAATGCTTTGGAAATTTACTGATTGTTTTCTTACTTTTTTTATAAAAACTAATTATAATATAAAATCAAGGTTTGATTTTAAAATACATTTTTCAACAAAACCAATAAATGTGCCCCAAAGTAAATAAAAACTAATATTTTACCAGGAAGATAAGATTATTATTACGTGCTTTCCCTTGCAAAAAAGAAATTCGTTCAAAATAAAATAAACAATTTAAGATTTCTTTTGTTTCAAAATTATTTTTTATAATATTTAAACGTTTCGTGCACTTGCTCGCAAACGTGCCTTCATCGAAATTGCATGATATATTTCCATCCTTTTAATTGTAACTACTTCTTTCAAAACATTAAAATCATAAACTAAAAATTAACAAACCCAACCCCACATAAATATTTTTTAAATATAATTTTAATTTTATTTATTTACTTTCAAAACTTTTTAAGCTTTAAAAATTTACAACTTCCTCTCTTTGAAAAAAAAAAGAAATAAATTTAGCAAAATAGGAAGGTACCTCACTTACGACACGCGTAAAATACGATATAATTTTTACATATTTTTTAAAGAATCTGAAAACTTAAATTCTCTTTAATTATAACTAATTCTAAATAGTTTTGTGTATTGCTAAATAAAATCGCTTCATAATTTATTTTCTATAATAAAAACACAAATAAAAAAACTCATAAACAAGCCATCAAATTGTCTTTAAAAAATTGTGTTAATTTTTAAAATGAGACCGCTAATAAATAATATATATAGAAACAAAAAAAAAAACACTGACAAACTGCCCCCGAATTTCTAAAATTACATTTCAAAATTGGAGTCCCATTCGTTTTTTAAAACGATTTTTGTTCTTTTAAATAGAACATCTAATTCACCTTAAGGTCAACACAAAATTTAATAATAAAAATACATAGTACAAGCAATTTAAATTGATTAATCGACTTAAATAAAAAGAAAAACTAACAAGCTTATCAAATGTTGCAACAATTAAAAGAAACGAGTTGATAAACTTAACAAGACATTTTTCAAAAACAAAAAGAAAAATAATACACAATCTAAAACAATAAAATATTCAAACTGGAGCATCCCTATTGAAACATTATTTTTTTTAAATATTATTTGAAAAAAACAACGAAAAAACAAATAAATTCAAAGTAAACATCCAGTGACAATAAAAACGCGTTCTGTCAAAGAGCAATTATTATTATTGCAAAATTAAATGAAGCCCTCTTTATATCCTCTTCTATTCCCCTGCTGTGCATCAGCACATTACACAATTATTCTCTGGAGGGACTTTATTTTTCCATAATACACCCAAAGCATTATACATAATAAAAGAGGAAAATGCAATGTCTGTGTCATTATACGTTGATGAGCTCCCCTAAAGGGCCGCAGAAGGGGTGTCTCTGTCTAACCCTGGGGCCACGTATAGTTCAATGATAACACCCTGACAAAGACATTTTATTCCAGGGTTGGACTTTGTAAGATTTTTATGGGGGAATATGTAATAGTGGAAGGTCATAGACTTTTAGGGATTATTTGAATTATTATAATTATTGTAGTCAATTTAAGAATTGTGATATTTCTCGACGTTTCAAGGTCGCTCGAATCGAAACTTTATGAGGGGGATTTAAAAAAAAA
This sequence comes from Eupeodes luniger, assembly GCA_951509635.1. Lineage (NCBI taxonomy): Eukaryota > Metazoa > Arthropoda > Insecta > Diptera > Syrphidae > Eupeodes > Eupeodes luniger. The sequence goes on from OX608074.1 coordinate 131,356,746, forward strand.
TCAGTAGGTAATTTTTTACTTGCAACATATAAGAAGTAGCTAATATTTTATTCGTAAAAAATGTCTACCTCGAAATTTTAAGAATACATGACATTACCATGGCTAAGAAATCGAAAAAATGGTTGCTGCGTCTGTTAATCTGTTCTCGCCACTAAAGTCTGAAGTATGGATTCAATGAAATTCAAACTTTTAAATTAAGGTAACGTATTTTTTCATGTTCTTAAGACCAAAAACAACAGTAGTCAACATACAAAAGTGTTTGGTCCGGTTTGAAAATTGTTTTATTCTTAATTAGCATTTATATTGTTTTAATAATATTTGTTGATCAAAACTGTGTAATTATGTATTTCGCTCGAATTTTTAAAAATATTTCATTTTATTTTATTCAAAATTTTACATATCAAAAATGTAAAAATGTATATTTTTAAGCACTTAATTAGTGCATACCAAAAAAATAAAACTCATTTTAAAGGTATATTTTTAAATCTTAAAATATAACTAGTGTTTTTAAGAGCTATCCAAAGTTAAACAAAGAAAAATGCATACAATCTTTATTTGTGTTGACAATACGGTTGATATAAAGTTTGAAGATTATTTTATGAAAATGTTTGAAGCGGCTATGCTTCAAATGGTCCGTCGCTTAGTCTAATTTTGACATAATCTTTTCAACATATCGGCCGGTATCTCAAGAAAAAATGTTTCAATGTTAGATTCTAGTGCGTCAATCGAAGCGGGCTTGTCGCTTTATACATGAGCCTTAACATAGCTCCACAAAGAATAGTCTAAATGCGTTAAATCGCAAGATCAAGGCATTCACCGAAATCTCCTTTCAATTGATCTATTATAACGCGTGCTGTTTGGCATCATCTTGTTGAAACCACATGGCATGCTAGTCAAGCTTTTACATTTTGCCCAAAAAAAGTTTGTTATCATCGCACGGTAGCGCTCAACATTCAAAGTTAGTTACTTTGCGATTCGTATGATTTTACTACAGTTTTGTCTTTTAACGTATCCATTTAAACAACAATGAGCTTCGTCTCTAAACACAATTTTTCGATAGCAAAATTGGATCTTCGGCTAACTTTTCAAGAGCTCATTCACCAAAAATTCTATAGTTCGTTCTGCTCCAATTCCTGCACCAGCTGCATTTTGAAAGGCTTCACATCTAAATCCATCCGCAAAATTTTTCACGTAGTGGAATAACAGAAGCTCAATTTCTGTGAACGGCGCCGAATCGATATTTCACGGTCATCATAATAACACTGGCCGATACAGCTGTGAGATTTTCCTCAGTTCACACTTTACCTAAATATGTTGGTAGTCTAATGTTCAACAAACTAAATTTGGTGCAAAATTTATAAAAATTATATAAAATGAAAAATTTGCGCAAATGTGGGTTTTCGGGATTGTGGGTTTTCGGGATTGTGGGTTTTCGGGATTTTGGGGTTTCGGGATTGTGGGTTTTCGGGATTTTGGGTTTTCGGTATTGTGGGTTTTCGGGATTTTGGGTTTTCGGGATTGTGGGTTTTCGGGATTGTGGGTTTTCGGGATTGTAGGTTTTGGGATTTTGATTTTCGGGATTATGTCCGTCTCCCGTCAAAACCAGTATTGCCAAAAAGAAAATAGCAAAAAAAAAACTCCTGTTATTTACTATTTGCAAATAGACTCTTTGGAAGTTGGTCAACTTCGTGCTACGGAGCATTTTCTTTTCTAATTTTTCAGTGCTTTTTTTTCTGCGAACAAATCTCGATTAGAAAACTTTTCTTGCAAAACAGTGAACTGTGAATAATGTTCAATATTTTTGTAGTTAATGTTAACAATTTCAATGCATTGTTGTTGAAAATATCGTAACATTTTTAATAATGGCACAGTTTTAAAGTGTCAAAAGCTAAAATATGACAGCTTTTATGGTGACTGTTGTCAAAATAGCAAACTATAAAATTGTCATAAAATTAATTTTTCAAAAATTTGATGGTGTAACTCGTTTAACCAATCTTGATTCAAAAAAATATAATCGATGTTTAGCTGATTAAATTTTGGAAATAGAATGGCGCTCGCTGTCCACTATAACGGTAGCCCTTTCTTCTTCCGAAAGAAATAAGGACCGACGCGGTGAATAGTCAATTTTAATGGATGTAATGGTGATTTGTTAATGGCTTGAGAATGTTGCTTATTGATGAAGCCATCTAAACACTGTAAAATGGTGAAAGTGCTGTATGAGCTTCGGGAACAGATTTTCGTTCAAAGTCAATTTCCAAAATTTAGAAGCGTTCTTTTGACGTTAAAAGATCCATGATGAATTGTCTGATCTTATAAGCAGAAATTTCAATAGAGTTTTGCCTTCCCAACTGTCAAACTACAGACAACAACCATCAAAAACTTCTCATGCAGCTGAAAAGACACGCTCTATAATATTGATTTGCATCATATGCTGGCCCATTACCACTTTTCAAATTGTATATCCTCAAATCCGGCACTGTAATTGAAAAATGGTTCCATCCAGCAGTTTTATTGCAGCTGGAATTGAGTTGGAATTGGAATACCACTGAGTCCGTTTGTTTTGTACATAGTGTGAAAATACAGAAACATCACAATTTCCCTCCATAGAATAATTTCGGTCCAACTGGGAACATTGGACGAACCGGTTTTTAAGTTTATTTTTAGATTGCAAACGTTTTCTATTTGTTTATTTTTGTTTTTGTTTAATTTTTGTTTTGTTCAATTTCAAATATCATTTGGCAGCAAGAACGAACATCACAATACTAAACACAGCACACAGCAGTTTTTGATACTCGCCTGAGGTGCGCTATTATAGACAATATCGAGGCGATTATTGAGTTTTTGTTTTATTTATGAAAAAATTAATTACAATAATAATAATTATGATGATATGAAATACGCTTATGTTCATGTAATGTAGACATTTGGGATTTTAGGTTTTGTAAATTTGAAATTTTTAATACTCTTTTGCATATCGATGTGCATGATGTGTGTTGATAACGTTTTAGATTATTACACAAACTTGGCGCCATACCACTTTGTTTTTTTTTTTTTAAATTAGTTTAACATTATATTATATGTATTTAATATTTTTGTTTGACAATCATGTAATAAGTTTTATGTTTTTTAATTGGCATTTCCTATGGCTATGTTATATTACATGATGTTTACTAAAATAGAATATCAAATTTGTATAAAGGGACTTATTTGAATTGCAACTGATTCTAATTAGTTTATTTGTGTCTACTCGTATATTACTCATGCAATTTAAACAAAAATGAAAAAAGATAATATTATAATCATGAAAAGCAAAAATAAGGTTATTAGAGAATATTAATGAAATTAAATGTTTTATGAAATGAATTTGTGATATTAACATTCCAAATTAATAATAATAATTAGTTATGGAGCTACCTACAGTAAATATTGTATTTGATTTAATTTGAAACATTTAAATTAGGTCACGATTGATGTGTTTTGTTTTATTGATATTAAAATTAATGAAAGTTTGTGTTTCATGGGAAAAATTTGATAATTGATATCTGACTAACAACAATCATAATTTCTAAAATAAATAAGTAATAATTTGTATTAAAATAGTAATTTTATGTATTTTGAAATTAAAATACAAATCCATAAGCGGATTGTATCTGTCAATTGATGATGGTTGTTATAGAGTTCTGCTCTAGAGAAGAGGAAGAGAGAAGTTGAACTTAGAAAACAATGATTTTTGAATTCGATCCATTAGTGTTTTCTAGAATTAGATTATTTATCTGATTCGTAGTATTTCAATGTTCAAAAACAAATACAATTTAAGTTGATACGTAAAATAAATTGCTTCAAGGTTAAATAAATTTGTTATAATTTTAAGCAGTTTTAAAATTATAACCGTTTTTCAAACGGATTTTTTGTTTAAATATCATTGGAAGTTAACAATATTGCTGAATAGAAAATAAAATTAACCCAAGTCAATATCAATTTTAATTCTCCAGGTATACGCCAATTTTTAAAAAAGAAACTGGAATGTGACCCACATCGATAACTTCCCATCCGATCGCCACTGACACGAATGGGAAGTTTTAAATGTGGGTGTCGATTTTTCAAGACTCTTACAAAATATTAATAACAATGTTTTGTGTGTGACACAAAATTTTAAGTAAATATTTGTCTTTGTTTTTATAAAATACTTGGCTTGTAATGCATTTCTTATCAGCTTTTTGTTGTTTTTGTAAGTTTTATGTGTTTTGTAAAAAAATTCGTCAATTGATTTTTTCTAAAAGACATAACTAAAGGTTGGGTTAGGTTAGGTTAGGTTGAAGTGGCTGTCCGTGATGGAGTAGGTAACACTTAGACCAGTTTAATAGCCCATTGTGATAACACGTCAATCTTGAGGCTTTCTTCTAAGCTTAATGAAACAAGTTTGAGTCCCTTACGAAACGTGAAAGACTGATAATGTTAATATGATTTAGATCGTTATAGAAGAATTCTTTTAAGCAATTCTTGCGTTTTTAAGCTAGAGCAGGGCATGTACAGAGGAGGTGAAGAACTGTTTCCTCCTCTTCCTCATCCATATAGCTTCTGCAAAATTCATTTGAGGATATGCTTTGCCGCGTGGCTAACCTTCTTATATGAAAGTGCCAGGTTATGACACCGATTATTGAATTGCAGTTGGGAGATGGTGTAGTCTGATTACCGATGTCTATAACCAATGCATTTTTCGGGGTTGTAAGCCCCATTTATTACCAAAATCTATTTTGAAAGAAAAGAGAGCTACAGTAGCATTTTTGACTCTTTCTTGTATATTAAGTATTTTATAAAATGAAATTTCTTTAGAGGCAATATTTTTATTTTTCGCCAAGATATTCGAATTGAAAATCAATTTTTACCAACTTTTAGCAGTATTTTTCTTAGATTTGTATTTATTAATTTCCCATAGGAAGTTATTGTAATGGATCCGATTTGTCGAATTGAAATTTTTGACATTTCTCGACGTTTCAAGGTCCCTAGGACGTAAGTACGTCCGTACGTTCGCGACGTCTTGTTCGTCGTCCATAGCTCAAGAACCAGAAGAGATCCAATTAACGGTTTTTTTATAAATAAAAAAAAACTGAAAAAAAAATTTGTCACCTTGAAAATTTTACGACTAAAACATGATTTCATCTATAAAACAATTTTTTGCAACAAAAAATAATGTTTTTGACATCTGATAAAATTTTGGGAAAAACCGAATTGACAGTTTTTTTTTATATAAAATAAAAACCTTAAAAAAACATCACTCAAAGTTGATAAAAATTGAATTTCGACTCAAATATCTTTTCAAAAACTTGAGTTTAAGGCTTCAAGCTTATTTTATGTTATAAAAAATATTGTTTTCAACATTCTGAAAAATGTTGAAAAAAATCGAATTGACAGTTTGCTTACAAAAAATAAAAACCTAAACAAAGATTAATAAAAGTTGGTTAAAAATTGATTTTCGACACAAATATCTTTTCAAAACTTTGAGATATTGGTTTTAAACTACTTGTTTCTTTCAAAAAATATTGTTGTCAACATTCAGTAAAATTTTGAAAAAAATCGAATTGACAGCTTTCGTACAAAAAATTAATAACCTAAAAAAAAATTAACAAAAGTTTTTAAAAATTGATTTTCGACTCAAATATCTTTTCAAAAATTTGAGATAATGGCTTCTAACTAATTTTAACTTATAAGAAATATTGTTTTCAACAATCGATAAAATTTTGAGAAATCGAATCGAATTGACAGTTTTTTTTACAAAAAATAAAAACCTAAAAGAAAACAAAACTAAAACTTGGTAAAAATTTACTTTCGACTCAAATAGCTTTTCAAAAATTACAAATATTGGCTTCAAACTTATTTTATTTCACGGAAAATATTGTTTTCGATATTCAGTAATTTTTTTATAAAAATCCAACAGTCCGTTTTTTCATAAAACAATAAAATCTTCAAAATAGTACGCAAATTTGGTAAAAATTGATAAATATAGACAAACTTTTAAGCAAGACAAATCGACAGACGGGATGGGAAGTTATCTGTGTGGGTCGCATCCCAGTCTCTTTTTGTAAAGAAACGTTGCTTCGATTTTTCTCAACATTGATGTCAAAAACGTTATTCTTCGTTTTCTATTACCTTAAAAGGTTATCTAAGAAATCTACTCAAAACCTTATTTTCCAACTTTAAACTCAATCGACCCAATAAGTTAGCCTGTAGGGCCGAGGACGGATAGATAGATAAATATAAATAAATAATAGTGAATAGGTACATTAATTTGTAGTCACTTAGAAGTTCTTTTGATTTAGAAAATTACCAAAAGTATACTCATTTTTTGATTAAGTGTTTAAAGTTATGAAAATCATCCCTTTAACGAAGCAACAAAATGTTTGAATTCTAGGTACCTATAGGAGCTTATCAAAATTTGTATTACGAAAAATCATACCAATTACAAAAATCTTAAAAATGTATAACATGTCTTGAAAATGATTTCAAAGCATTGTAAGAACTATTTTACAAATTACATAAATGATTTCAAAAGACTCTCAATCATATAAATAAAAGAAAATATGCCAATAAGTTGAATAATGCAGACAATTTCTTAATATTTATGTATTTGCCAATAATAAATTTAAAAAGAATTTTTAGACATCTCCTTATGTTGAGAAAAATAAAAGAATTTCTTAAGCAACCTCAAAATAATCGTAAGGAGAAAGTTGTTGAATCAAATGCCTAATTTATAGATTTTTAAATATATTTTAAGACAAAAATTAAGAATATTGACGCAAATGATGTTGATGAATAATTGAGGGTTGCATTTTATGAATATAATAAATGTTACTCTTCAAAAACATATTAAAAGCCAAACAATTTCCTTTATAGAATTCAAAAAAAGAATAATAAAATAAAAAACAAATATGTATAATTAATGTATCTAAGTTGTATTGACTTTAATTTGTCTAAAAGAAAGAAACTATTCAAATACATATAGTTTTAATGTCCACATTGAGATGATGCCATCTTCAATGTCTTCAGTATTTTATCTATTCAAATTTACATTGAGGACTTCTTCTATATTATATACTTACATATGGACTTCCTCTAGCTCTACTATATTTCAAATTATAGAAATATAGTAAAGCTATGAATTTCTCTTTGTTTAAATAACAAACATAAAATTCTTTCTTGAATCTAATTTTATATTTCTCAAAAGACATCTTCAAATATTTTCATTTCATTTTCATTCCATTTTCATAGCATACAAAAAATAATAAAAACAACAAAAAAATATGAGAGAAGGAAATGAAGATATGTTGATTTTATGATTCTAGTTTACATTTCCTTAATTTTTTAAATACATATAAAATACAAAATATCTACCAAACATAAAATAGGCATTTTAAAATGTACCTATTTGTTTGTTTTGGAAAAAATATTGGAGAAGAATGAGAAACTGAATAATTGCGAAACAGGGAATATAATTTAAAATTGCATTGAAGAAAAAAGAAAATTTCTGGGAGTGAGATACGAAACTAATAGTTCCAAGATATGTTTTCCTATAAGAACACATAATTGTGGTTTCTAGAATTTGCGTTTAAGATATTCTGAAATTATTTTAAACAAAAGAATAAACAGAACTAATTTTTTGGCGGAAAGTTAAGTTTGTCTTCAGTGAAGATATTTATGTACATAAAATTTTACAAATTTGTAGAAGTGAAAATATTATATCTACATAGATTAAATGATCGAATGACATAAAGAAGTCAAAGTAAATAAAAAATATAAATGCTTTGACAAGATTGTCGTAAATTGTGTCGAACATTTTCGAACTCTTTTTGTTACGTAAACCTGATAATTTGACATATTCAATTCGGAACCAAGAAAGTCCATTACAATCCCAAGAAAGTATTCTTGTTTTAGAACAATATTTTTAGGAGGGGTGAAAGTGGACCAATTACACTTTTCCGAAAACTACAGATTTTTTTTAAAGTGGTATCATTACCCGTTGTAGATTATATAAATTTACACAGAAAACCAAGATCCATATTGTTACTGCCAGGGAAACACTAATTTCTTTGCTTCTTTGTACCCGCCCGATTTGTGGAAGACAAATTTGACATTTGTGTGTTCGTGTGAACGTTCGTCTGGAATATCATTTTTCGTCGTCCATATCTCAAGAAACAGAAACAAATAGAAAGGACTTTCAAATAAATTGAAATAGTTTTTTTTTTTTAATATAGCAATTTAAAAATAGTGAACTTTTTGGTTGACCAAAAAGACGCCATATCGTCTGGAAAAAACTTTTGAAAAAAAAATCAATTAACGGTTTTTCTATATATCAAATAAAATGCACGACTGGGTCGCACGAACTTGCTCCTGTATTCAAAGAGTCTGTTTAAAAAAGTACCTACGTTTATAAGATTTAAAAATATACCTGTAAAATAAGTTTGTCTTCAAAGATATAAATGCCATTTGATTTGTCGAAAAAACCTCCATTTTTCAATTTTTTTGGGAGGGGGTTACATTTAATACAGTTAAAATAATTTAAAAAAACTAATTTAAGATTCAAAATTTTACCTGAAAAAATAAGTTTGTCTTCAAAAATTTAAATGCCATTTTATAAATCGAAAAACCCTTGATTTTTCAAATTTTTTTTTCGAAAATCGTTAGAGCGGTTTTTTTTTAAATTAATTTTTATATATAAAATTTTTCAATTTTGTTCTAAAAATATTTTTGATATGCAGTTGTTTAGTGATTATAAATATACACTCTACATTTGAATTTCGTAAAAAAATGTTGACCCATTTTTGAGATATAGAATTTTGAAAAAAAAATTCAATATTTTTTTAAAAATCCAATCAAAAAAAAAATTGCACTTTTGATAATCAAATATTGTTAAGGCAGTATAAGAGCTCGTTCAAAAAAAAAATTATTGAAATCGGTTCATAAGTTACTGAGAAAATTAAAAAACAAAAAAACGGTTCTATGACCGGTACCTTTCCTGAGCAATACAAAAATATGTTTTTCTTATTAAAAGAAGCAAAGTTAAAAAAGAAAATTTTAAAGAAAATTTTAAAAAAATCTATCGGTTCGTTTTTGAAAAAATTCGAATTATAGTTTTTTGACCAAAAAAATTGTATGGGGGCCACTGTTAGTTTTGATCTTATAAAAAAAATGAAAAAAACGCCTAACGCGAATCTGCTCAAAACCTTAACTTCCAAGTTTGAACTCAATCGACCCAATGGTTTAGGCTGTAGGAGCGTGGACAGACAGACAAAATTTTGCACGAATGCAAAACTTGCCATATAGTTCCTATATGTCGCAAGTAAAAACCTGAAAAGAAATAATTAGGTATGACCTACAAATATTTAACGAACAAAAATGGTTTTATCGCCAAAATAATTTTATGCAACTAAGAATAACGTTTTTGACATATGGTAAAATTTTGACAAAAATCGAATTTACAGTTTTTTAACAAAAAAAATAAAAACATTTCTAAGATTTGGTAAAAATTGTTTTTCAACTTAAATATCTTTTTTTTTTAACAAAAGACATTGGCTTCAAACTAATTTCATCTTATAAAAAATAAAGTTTTCAACATTCGCTCAAATTTTGGGAAAGATCGAAGTAAAATCTTGGAAAAAATTGATATTCGGTTCTCGATATCTCGTGAAGATTTTGTCTTCAAAATAATTACATTCTGTTCTAAATTTTGTTGTTAACTTAAGATATTGTTCTTAGAAAAATCTAGTCTGTATTTGTTTATATAAAAAACTAGCGGCCCGTCCTGGTTTCGCACGGGTAAACATAAATAGGTACATTAGTATATTAGTGTAGATTGTCGAACATTTTAGACATTTTATGGCTAATTTTTTTACACCTTCGGTTGGTTTTAATAAGAATTTCTAAAGATTTCTATAGTAATCTAGTACTTAATATAGCCTATGTTACTCAGTGATAATGTAGCTTTCTAATGAAAAAAGAATTATTAAAATCGGTCCAGTACTTTTTGAGTTTATTCGTTACATACAAAAATACAAATCTTTCCTCTTTATTAGTGTAGATAGATAGTGTAGATAAAAGTGCTTATGAAATGCTACTAAAATTGGTAAAAATGGGTTTCGACTACAAATCTTGTTAACGAAAATAGATTTTAAAATCATACTATTTCTTCATATGCAAAATATCGTTGTTATTTTTTTAGAAAAACTCAACTGACAGCTTTTAAAAAAAAATACGAAAACCTTCAAAAACAGCAAAAAACTGATAAGAAACGGTTTTCGACTCAAGTATTATGAGAAAAAAGAATGATATTGATTTGAAAAGTCTTTTTCTCTTACATGGATTGTGGATTTTTTTGAACATTAGTATCGATATTTTAATTTTAAAATCAATAATTGTGTAAAAAAATATGCAAACAAGTTTTAAAAGTTATTTTTTACTTTTCTAATTACTTTCATGTAACAGCTAGGAAAATGTGGCTTTGTTCGAAATAAAAAAATTCAACTTTTTAGATCTCCTCAAAAATGTACTTCGTTTAAAAATAAAAGTCTATATACGAGGTGTGTTCAAAAAGTACCCGGAATTTTTAAATTCCGCGGGTCTGGAGAGTCCGAAGGTCAAAATTATTTTTTTTATTGTGTTGGTATACATGCTTCTAAAGTATGATGCAATTTTCAGCTATATTCACTGTTTACTTTGTCTGTGGTAGGTGCTAAGGTTCGACGTGTTTTTATGAGCTCGGCGATATTTGCTGAAACTGCTGAATTTTGACCAAAAAAACAATCGCATAAACATCGCTCAAGAGCTTTTAAATGACGTCAATGACGATCCAAGTTTGCTTGAAATTGTCATAACTGGTTATGAAACATGGCTGTACGGTTATGATGTCGAAACCAAATCACTATCGTCCACCTGGAAGCATCTAACGTCAAGAACGAAAAAAGCACGTCAAGTTCGATCAAATGTGAAGGTTTTGCTTACTGTTTTCTTCGATTATAATGGTATAGTGCATCAAGAGTTCTTACCACAAGGTCGTACGGTTAATAAGGAGTATTACCTTGAAGTTATGCGAAGTTTGCGTGAAGCAATCCGAAAAAAACACTCAGATTTATGGAAAAACAGTTCATGGCTTTTGCACCACGATAACGCACCTGCTCACTCGTCGTTGATTGTTCGTAATTTTTTGGCCAAAACCAATACCGTAGTCATGCCCCAACCTCCATATTCACCAGATATGGCTCCGTGTTACTTTTTCCTGTTTCCAAAGTTGAAGAGACCCATGAAAGGACGGCGATTGAAGAAATAAAGGCAAAATCGCTGAGAAAGCTCGAGGACATAATCAAAAAATGAATATCAAGAGTCCTTCCAAGATTGGAAAAAATGCTGACATAAGTGTATTATATCTGGGAGTGACTACTTTGAAGGAGACCACATTGATGTAAACGAATAAATAAATATTTTTTTGAAAAAACGAAAATTCCGGGTACTTTTTGAACACACCTCGTATTTGTTAAGGTTCACAAACTGGTTATGAATTAAGAATGTTTTTTCATCCCAATCATCTTAACACTCGTATTGAGTTTGATAAAAATTTCAACTATTATATTGTGCCTTTCTAACAAAATTACTACTAAAAAGGTGTGAAGGGTCTTAAAAAAACATACATTCATTCAAATTTGAATAAATTACAAAAAAAAAACTTAAATTAATTTAAAAAGAAGAAAGGAAAAGTCCAGGAAATACAAACAACAACAACAACAAAAAATCAACTTTGTATTGATTAAAAAAATTTTTAAAGTGATTGAAAAATATCGAAACATGATTTTCCACTTCTTCTTCACTTTTTCTCATTTAAAAAACAATAAAATCGGATAAGAGCGAGTTTACCTCAAATAATATAATCTTCTTATGTTATGTTGTTTGAATTGACATCATGCCGCTGCAGCTACAAATAAAATATATGCACCTATGGACTGGATGCATACTGCATTGATGCACTGATGAAAATAACTTTCGAATAATTTCTTCTTATATATTTTATGATTATACATTTTCATATCTTTCTTAATGAAAATGTGTTTTTATTTTCTTTCTTTCATTTTTAATGAAATTCTGCCATTTGAAGTCGTGTTTTGTTGGGACTACAGATTTTAGAGACAGCTGTGGTCCCACCAGAGGCCAGCATGCCACCAAATTAAAACCTGGTGATGATGTTGGAGAGAAATATTGGTATCTCTGCATTCCACAATAAGATACCTACCTTACCTCGAATACCAGAATACCAACCATCATCAATAAAGTTGCTTTTATTGGATCGTTTTTACAACGACTGAAACATAGAATTTTGTTTAGTTATTTATTGAAGAGAAAGGTATACTCTTCCTAACTATCTACTGGTCTTACAATTGGTAAAGGTATTGTCAATGAGGTTGAAATGGTCAATAAGAATGGATGCTACTTTTGTTTCTTAAGTTCAAAACACTAATCCTGTAGGGGATCTTCAATTTCATATAAGTTTGAATAATTTTATTTAGGTCACATAAATGTTAGCATGAAAATTTATTTATCATTACTTTAGAGTTTATAATGTTGCTAAATTAGATAGAAGTGCCCAGTTAAGCTATTAATGGATTATGAATAAAATATACGTTCAAAAAGGATATTTTAAAGAAGAAGACATTGCCAAAAATTTACCACCCAACAATTTTCAGAAAATTCAAAAGCAAATGAGGCTTTTGTAATGCTTACAGAAAAAGAAGATTCTGTTTAACTTTTTTCTTGTCAAAATATGCAAGAGTATTATTTATACTTAACTCTTAACCTAAGAAAATTAGATCCCTTTACTTCCAAAATATTCCGACAAAATTGAATTTTGCTCCCTTTAAAGTGACTTTTTTAATCAAAAAAAAAAATAAATTAGGTGGCGCAACAGTCCGTAGAGAACCAGGGCCTAGTGACTTACAACTCTCAACCATTCCTGTGTGCGAATACTGTTGTCAGGGATGGAGGGGACCTACAGTTTAATGCCGAATCCGAACGGCTAATTTGAGAAAGCACTTTTTCATGACAAGCATTACTCTTGGAGAATTTGTCAATTCCTCGCAAGAGGCAGTACCCGTTTTTTTTTTTTTTTTTTTTTTTTTTAAATTAAGGTGGCACAGGCAGGGATCGAACCCAAGACCTCTCGCATGACAGTCCAACGCACTAACCATCATGCCACTGGTACTACTTTTTTAATCGGGAGTACAAAATTTTAGAGAGGGGGGTGAAAGGGCTCCAATACATTTTTTTTTTTAAGTTAAACCAAAACCTTTAAATTGTTGCTCATGTTATTCTATACATCAAAATGTTACAACCCTTTTTCTCACAGACTGACAACTTTAGAATGTAGGTATTGCATTATGTCAAAAAATTACATAAATCCATATTTTTTGATTTTTAATTTTTATTTTTATAAATAATTAGAAACACCCAGTATCAGAATGGTATCGCCAGTAAAACGCTTCCATTTTTAACAAAAAAAGAGGCTGTGATGTGACCCATACTGATAACTTCCCATCCGTAACAATCTGTCGATTTTCTAATACTTAGAGAAAATACTAATAACAATATTTTGTTTAATGTTAAAAAGTCAAGAAGTCAATATTTTTCTTTATTCTCATAATACTTGAGTCGAAAACTATATCTCATCAGTTTTTTATTATTTTTGTAAGTTTTCGTGTTTAAAAAAAATTGTTAATTGAATTTTTTTTTTAAATTTACTAAAAGTTAGCAACAATATTTTGCATATGATGTAATAAGTTTTATAATATTCGTTTCTGTTTTTGAAAATTTTAGTCGAAAACGAATTTTTATAAATTTTAGCAGCATTTTTGAAACAATACCTCAAACTCAATTTTTTTTTTTAAAGTGCTTTTTGCAACATAACACAATTTGTTTGATGTCGATATCTCTACTCTGATTCTTGAGATATGGATGACGAAAAATGGTGTTCCGAACGTAAAGACGTAGTAACCTACATACGTACACAAACACACACAGACATCTCTTTAAAAATCTTTTATTTAGATTCTAGGGGCCTTGAAACGTCGAGAAATGTCAAAATTTTCAATTCGACAAATCAGACTGATTAGTGATTACAATAACTTCTTAAGGGAATTTAAAAATGATAGAAACACACATTTTAGCTAATTGTAAGCTGCACAAGTTTGATAAAAGTCTTAACACTATTGGAGCTATACCCAAAAACAATCATCGATAGTCTACTCGAAATTTAGCCAAATTGTCGTATTGACTACTAAAAAAGTCAATATAACAATAAATATGACTACTGGATAGTCAATAGAACAATTTTCGATATCAATTTCGGGTAGTCCATTCGACAACAAAATTAGTCAAGAGAACAACAATTGACTATAGAAAATTGTTATATTGCTACCGCAGTTGTCGTATTGACTACCGTGGTTTTCATATTGACTACCGAAAATTGACTATCGAAAATTTGTATATAGACTATCCGGTAGTCAAATTCAAATGTCATATTGACTACCGCAGTTGTCCCATTTCAGATGCCGAAATTGACAACTGAAAATTGTCCTATTTATCGTTGTCTGAAATTTGACTATTTAATAATCAATTTGACTACCAAAATAGTCAATAGGATGATATTTTTCGTTTTGTGTAGAAATGGAGATAATCAATATCTCTTCGGTGCATGATTTAAGACGCAAACATGAAATTGGTAAATGCCTTCACATGATTTTGAGAATTTTTAACGTAAGGTTTAAATAAATTTCTAGCTAACGATCTATCATTCCTCAGTTGACTCCTTTTTTAATTAGTTTAACTGGATCAAAACACATTCTGCAAGTACGTGCAATATACCTATCAGAAATTTTAGAGCTTAAATTTTAAATTTTTAAACCATCTATAGCAATTAAAATCACTACATTCTTTCAATTTCATTGGCCTAGAAATGCAATGAGTTAAGTTGGTCGACACAAGGCGTGATTAAATCTTCTTATCGAATTAATTCATACCTAAACTGTACTCGTATACAAATTCACTTAAACAAACATTTTCTGCCAAAACAAATAACAATTTTATAAGTGAAAACTTCCAAATTCCTAGGAATTATCGTTTGTTATCATATTCTTGGCTTACCGCCAACTATACTATAACTTTAAGCCCCCCCCCCTCCCCTCCTAAAATGGCCCTACAGGAACTTGCATATAGCTCTTAGCCCCCATTAAGTTAATTTCGCTCTTTAAATATTCGTAACGAAAATTATTCTACAAAACAAATTGTATCTCTTTGTACCCCGCATCTACTACATACCCCTACCTTTACCTAACCTACCCACTTATACCCACCAACTTTAATCGCCAAAATTTAATGCCGTGTGGATGGGGTGATAATTTGAGCGCATTTATTGCTGGGGTAAAGTTAAATAAATTTAAACCAAGATAAGGTGATAAATTATTTTTAACATGTTTTTTTGTTCATTGTGCAAATTCGTTTATGTTTAATATTTATCACCAAAAGTTTATCGTCGTTGTCGTTGAGTCTCGTTGCCACCGCTCGTCACTCAAATTAACTTCCAGAGATATTGCACAGGTGCAGGTGCAGGTATTAATAATAGCATAAATATTTTTTGTATATAAAACGTGTGCATGTTTTTCATTTCGGTTGAATTGTTAATAAATAAAGTGCACGACTGGGTCGCACGAACTTGCTCCTGTATGCAAAGAGTCTGTTTAAAAAAGTATCTATATAATATTTAAAAATATACCTGTAAAATAAGTTTGTCTTCTATATGCCATTTTATTTGTCGAAAAAACCTCCATTTTTCAATTTTTTGGGAAGGGGGTTACATTTAAAACAGTTAAAATAATTTAAAAAAAAAAACTAATTTAAGATTCAAAATTTTACCTGAAAAATAAGTTTGTCTTCAAAAATTTAAATGCCATTTTATAAATAAAAAAACCCTTGATTTTTCAAATTTTTTTTTTTGAAAATCGTTAGAGCGGTTTTTTTTTAAATTAATTTTTTATATATAAAATTTTTCAATCTTGTTCTAAAAATTTTTTTGGTATGCAGTTGTTTAGTGATTGTAAATATACGCTCTATATTTCAGTTTCGTAAAAAAATGTTCGCCCGTTTTTGAGATAAAGAATTTTGAAAAAAAAAATTTCAATATTTTTTTAAAAATCCAAACAATAAAAAATTGCACTTTTGATAATCAAATATTGTTAAGGCAATGTAAGAGCTCGTTCAGAAAAAAAATTATTGAAATCGGTTCAAAAGTTGCTGAGAAAATTAAAAAACAAAAAAACGGTTCTATGAGCGGTACCTCTCCTGAGCAATACAAAAATATGTTTTTCTTATTAAAAGAAGCCAAGTTAAAAAATAAAATTTTAGAGAAAATTAAAAAAAAATCTATCGGTTTGTTTTTGAGAAAATTCGAATTTTCGTTTTTTGACCAAAAAAATTGTATGGGGGCCACTGTTAGTTTTGATCTTAAAAAAAAAATGAAAAAAACGCCTAACGCGAATCTGCTCAAAAGCTTAACTTCCAAGTTTGAACTCAATCGACCCAATGGTTTAGGCTGTAGGAGCGTGGACAGACAGACAAAATTGACCGGACGGAATCGCGGGACCCACTTTTTTCGACTTCTCTACCATCGTAATATCATGTTTGATTAAAATCTCGAGTTCGAAATTTTGCACGAATGCAAAACTTGCCATATAGTTCCTATATGTCGCAAGTAAAAATAGGTTGATTTTTGACATATTATACCTATCTATGGAATAGCCTCTCCTGTCATGAGGTTTTGATTTTCGAAAGAATTCGATATCAACAACCTCGAAATGGAGTCATAGATTTGTATGGTCCTGTTTTTACACTTTTTATTCGTCGTTTCAACAATAAACATGAATACGTTAGGTATATCAATCAAATTTTTGGTTAACATTTCATTTACCAGGGGTGGCGAGTCCATTATCTTTGATACTATATTGGCAACAACAAAAAGCAGTAAGTTGTCTTCATAAACTAAATTCAATTGAAAGCTTAAAAACAAACTATTTAAAATTGATGATTAAGGGTGTCTAAATTGTCTAGATAAAGTTAAATACGGCGGCAGCCATAAAAGAAAACGAATTTGACAGCTGTCAATTTGCATTTAGTAAGAATGGAGCATTTTAAGACTGAAACAAAATTTGAGGATTTTATCATTTGTACGGCTTATAAACAAAGTGTCATCAATAATTTAACCATTTTTGTTTTAATTTTAAAACTGAATCCGTCAAAATTCTCTTATTCAAGGGCTTTTTAGTACCCTTTTAATACCACCGAGCGAGTAATCCTTAGAGACAAAGAGGTTTTCAAAGGGAAGAGTTGGTGCTAATTAGTTTGAATTCCTAAATATTACAATTAAAAGAGAAGACAAAGTGTTGTAACACATTCTACATTCGTGTTGTACGGTAAAAGAACGAATCTCTTAACTTGAAAGTAAGTCAAAAGTTAGTTTTTCGAGAGTATACTCAAAAAGATTAGTGAACTTCTACCTTTTTAAAAAACCTTAAACTGTCAATTGTCGAAACTTTTTTCTTTTTTTTGAGTTGCCATTTGACAAAACTTGGCTTTACAAAATTTGCAACGTTCGTGTTCTCGTTTTGGTATACACTTAACAGATATGGCATAACACACACAGGCGAGGAGGACTTAAAAGCTGGAGTTGGTAGCAAGTTTCAATGTCGGAACACGTTTACACATTTTGAAAAATGTAGGTACTAGCGTCTTAGGTTTGCCAACCCTGCTATAAATCATGATTTTTTGTTTGTTACTTCCATACCGGCAATAGGTGGATCTTTTGTTAGTCTATAGGCTAGATTTGGGGCATAAAAGAGTCTGTATCTTTCTATAAAAATGTACTCGTATATATGAACATTTTATTTATTAACTTATTCTGGAAATTAGGTTTTTAGATTCTTCGGATTTTGTTTGTGGGTCACGTTTTATTTTGCAAAAAAAATATACACAAAAAAATGGTGTTAATTCTAATAGGGTGTATATCTATAGTAAAAAAGATTAATTTTTCAAACAAAATAAATCTAAACAATCCACATCATAGAAAATAGGACATTTGTGTCTTTTTTTATGGTGTTGAGGAGCGATGGCCTTCTTTTAGATATAAAAATTTGTATTGTTAAAAGAAGGTGTAATACTTATGACTTGCAATAAATAATATCAGAATTATTATGTTCTTGTACTGATCATTTTTTTTGTTTTATCATAATATTATTATGAATGTGTCTATCATCAGGTACCTACGTTACAAAGAGGATAAATCAAAAAACGTCAATAAAAGAAATGTGTTGCAAGGGTTTGACATGCCTATCTGCGTCCATTAGGAACATAATATTTTCAAAATAAATATACAAAAGTCAATAGGTTTGTTTCAAGAAAATATCGAAAAGCTTTAAACAAATATTATGAAAAATAATCATAAATAATGCAATCGCTCCGATTTCTTGACATTTCTCGATATGTAAAGGTCCCTAGAATCTAAATCAAACATTATTAGGGAGATGTCTTTGTGTACGTCCGTACATTGAAAATTTACATATAATAACATTGAAAAATGTATAAGTGATTTTTTGTTGACATTTATTTTTACTATACCAACTTAAAAAATAAAATTTTAAATTTGGGTTGACCTCAAATATCTCACGAGCTTAAAACGCTAGCTAGTTCTAAATGAATTTTTTTGGAAAAAATCAAAGTAACCGTATTTGTTACCAAAAATATATAAACCTAAAAAACACTACTAAAAATTAATATAAATTGATTTTAAATTTTAATAATTAAAGATGTTGCTTTTAAATTAATTTTCTTTAATAAAAAATATTGTTGTAACATCAATTAAAATTTTTAGAAAAATCCATAAATCAATTTTTTATAAAAAAATAAAACACTACAGTGAATTCTTTGTCAAAATTGGTAAATAACGATGTTTGATTTGAATATTTTGATAATAGATGAATGTATTTTTTTTTTTTTAAAGAAAAGAAACTTTAAAAAATGCTTCTAAAAAATTGATAAAAATTGGTTTTCGATTAAAAAAGACAGGAACAAAAACAGATACTGAAATCACTTTTATTTAATCATATGCAAAATGTTGTTTCTAACATTTAGCTAATTTTTTAGAAAAATTAAATTGACAACTTTTTCTTACAAAACACGAAAACCTACAAAACCAACACAAAAAAAGATTCTCGTCTATCGATTTGTCTTGCTTCAAAGTTTGTAGGTTTTCGTGTTGGGTTAAAAAAGTTGTCAGTTGAATTATTCTTAAAAATTTTAAAATAATTACCAAAAATATTTTTCATATAAAGAAATAGTTTAGTTTGAAAATCTAGTTTTGTTAAATAGATTTTTAGTCGAAAACAAATTTTTACCAATTTAAGTAGCATTTCTTAAATTTTTACAAATTGGATGAATGAAATTAATTTGAGAAATATCAAGAACTGAACATAAATTTTAACCAAATTTGCGTACTATTTCTTGTAGATTTTATTTTTTTATGAAAAAATGGACTGTTGGATTTTTATAAAAAAGTACTGAATATCGAAAATAATATTTTATGTGAAATAAAAAAGTTTGAAGATATTATTTTTAATTTTTGAAAAGCTATTTGCGTCGAAAGTTAATTTTTCCCAAGTTTTAGTATTATTTTTTTGTTAGGTTTTAATTTTTTGTAAAAAACTTTTCTCAAAATTTTACTGAATGTTGAAAACAATATTTTTAAAAGACAAAAGTAGTTTAAAGCCAATATCTCAAAGTTTTGAAAAGATATTTGAGTCGAAAATCAATGTTTACCAACTTTTGTTAATTTTTTTTGGGTTTTTAATTTTTTGTAAGAAAACTGTCAATCCGATTTTTCTCAAAATTTGTCCGAATGTTGAAACAATATTTCTTATAAGTTAAAATTAGTTGGAAGCCATAATCTCAAATTTTTGGAAAAGATATTTGAGTCGAAATTCAATTTTTACTAACTTTTACTAATTTTTTTTTTAGGTTTTTATTTTTTGTAAAAAAAACTGTCAATTTGATTTTTCTAAAAATTTTTCCTAATGTAGAAAACAATATTTCTTATAAGTTAAAATTAGTTGGAAGCCATTATCTCAAATTTTTGAAAAGATGTTTAAGTCGAAATTCAATTTTCACCAACTTTAAGTAATGTTTTTTTTTAGGTTTTTATTTTTTATAAAAAAAAACTGTCAATTCCATTTTTCTCAAAATTTTACCAGATGTTAAAAACGTTATTTTTAGTTGCAAAAAATTGTTTTGGAGATGAAATCATTTTGTATTCGTAAAATTTTCGAGGTGACAATTTTTTTTTCAGTTTTCTTGATTTATAAAAAAATCATTAAATGGATTTAAAAAAAAAAAATATACTTCTTTGGTATCACGTTACAATATATTATATAAAATGTAATTCAAGTCTCTAGCGTTTTTGGTTCGTGAGATATTTAGGGTTAACCAAAATGTTCACCTTTTTTTTTAAACTGCTATGGTAAAAAAACAACCACGCAATTTATTGAGAGCCCTTTGTGCATCTTTGTGCCTTATTATCTGTATAACAAAATTTATTTGAAGTCGATATCTCTTCTGGTTCTTGAGCTATGGACGACGAAAAAAACGTCGCAATTTTTGTTTCACAAAAATTTAAAATGTTTCCACTCAAATTTTTAAAGTCTTTAACGTATTTCCTATGAGCTACCTGAATGCAAATACAATTAAAAAACTTCCAAATTGAATGAAATCAATGAAAATAAAAGAAATTGTGTCTAGTGAGCCAAACCACTGCCTTCTCCAAATCTAATTTCCTTTGAATTAAGAAAATATTTCTAAAATAACCTTGAATGTTAAGATAAGGCTTCTTATTCAGTATATTCAGTATATTCACGAATCACGTCTTAAGCTAATATTTCATTTCACTCATAAATTTTATTTTGAAATTATTCAAATGAATCTTCAGTTTTAGAGCCACTAGTGGCTGTATGAATGTAACTTTTACAAAAGGAACATGACTACCGGAAAGATTCATATTCGTTCAGATTTAATATGACGCAAATTGCCCTTTGAAGTGTTTTTAGATGATGCGAATAAAAAAATCCTTAATATTTGACATACAACTTAATACAAATGTATGCATATTTAAAAGTTCAAAGTTTTTGGAATTCAAAAATGAACAGTGGAACTTTACTTTTTTAATACAAAACTCTTTTCGAAATTTTATCAAAATCGAACATTCGATTAAATAAATCATTAAATGAAAATGGTAGAAACTGTAACTCCTGCAGTCAAATAATGAGTTTATAACAATAACAAAAATGTGTGTTAATTAAAAAAAAAAGATAGTAGTTTTGAACTTCTAAAGTAATTACGTAAAAATACATAAAATCTTAAAAAAACAAAAAAATTCCTGGGACTTATGAACAAAATACCATAGCTTTCGTAAAAAAATAAAGTTTTCAGAAAACTTTTTACATGCGTCTTTTGCTCTGAAATATAATTTAATAGTAACTGTAGCTCTGTCTAATAGATAGCTTTTTGAAACAAAATAATACTGTTTTCGCCAAAACTATTTCTGTATCTGATCAACGTTTCCACGACATACTTATAACCCAGATACTTTACTTTCACAACCAATAACGTGACTATATTTCATTTAGGATTAAATGAAAATCCCTTTGACGTAAATTCCTTTAATTCCTGAAATTATTTGTATTATTATAATAATGCTTATTATCTGGTTCTTGATAACTTTCAATATTAAGCTTATGCGGTCACATTGTCTATGATGATGTCTACCGCAGATGAGTTAATTCCATAAAAATAAAAATAATACAAAATAAATAATTCCATTCTAGATAAATACATTTAAATGACACATTATTCGTACCTCGCTTAAATTCGCATATAAGGACATTATAGTATTTTATTTTGTATAATACAAAATAAGTTAGTTTTAATTCAGTAAGAAAATAAAAACGTGTTTCAATATCTTAACCATAATAATAATAATTTTCTTTTTTTTTTAGTTTGAAAACAAGCCTGTCATTTGCCATTTGTATTTGCAAGTTTGTTTTCTCAACTTACAAAAATGGAAATGATTATAACTATATACGAACCCAAATACAATAGAAACATTATGACGATGATCTCGTTTATTTTTCTTAACAAAATATATAATATATAAAATAAAATAAAAAGAAAAATCTCCATAAGCAGTAGATGAATTACAGAGAGAAAAAAATATAATATAAATTATTTGTACGTATAAGTCATCAACTGCCTTGAATCTGGTAGTTTACCTCAAGTTTTGCACGTCTTTATCAGGTTTTCACACTAGGAGTGTATTTTAAACTTAATTATAACCAATTGCAGTAAATGACAAATTTGGTTGAAGTAAATAAAATCAAGAAAATAACAAGTTTAAAAACTAATTTCATCTAAAAATAAATTAAAAACCTTGTCAAACGTCAATTGATCTGAAAGTTTAAATGCCTTACAGTAACTGTATACACAATATTATTCAAACGAAACAACTGTATTGCAAGTTTAAATTTTTTCAATTATGTGAGTAAATTAAAAAACTTTAGTTTTTAAGTATTAGATTTTCAAAATATGTTTTTAAGGTTAGGTTTATTTTGAGGTGAACAAGAAAAAGTGGAACTAAAAGATTCTTAAAACAGTTTTAAGAAATTTTGTTGCTGATTTTGTTGTTTTTATTCTTTCTTTTCTAACTTTTTATAATTTCTAACTTTGCCAATCTTCATTCTAACTTCTTTCTTATTTCTTCTAATTTCTTCCAAGATCTAACTCTATCCACCTCCATTCTAACTACTTCCATTTCTTTATTATGTCTTCTAACTTCTTCCAAGATCTAACTCTATCCATCTCCATTTAACTTCTTCCGTCTTTCTAATTTCTTCTTTTTTCTAACTTTCAATATTCCTTCTAACTTCTTCATATTACTTTTTTGTTCTAACTTTGTCTGTCTTCTTTATAACTTCTTTTATATTCCTCCTAATTTCATCCATCTTCCTTTTAAAACCTACCATCTACCATCTACCATCTACCATCTACCATCTACCATCTACCATCTACCATCTACCATCTACCATCTACCATCTACCATCTACCATCTACCATCTACCATCTACCATCTACCATCTACCATCTACCATCTACCATCTACCATCTACCATCTACCATCTACCATCTACCATCTACCATCTACCATCTACCATCTACCATCTACCATCTACCATCTACCATCTACCATCTACCATCTACCATCTACCATCTACCATCTACCATCTACCATCTACCATCTACCATCTACCATCTACCATCTACCATCTACCATCTACCATCTACCATCTACCATCTACCATCTACCATCTACCATCTACCATCTACCATCTACCATCTACCATCTACCATCTACCATCTACCATCTACCATCTACCATCTACCATCTACCATCTACCATCTACCATCTACCATCTACCATCTACCATCTACCATCTACCATCTACCATCTACCATCTACCATCTACCATCTACCATCTACCATCTACCATCTACCATCTACCATCTACCATCTACCATCTACCATCTACCATCTACCATCTACCATCTACCATCTACCATCTACCATCTACCATCTACCATCTACCATCTACCATCTACCATCTACCATCTACCATCTACCATCTACCATCTACCATCTACCATCTACCATCTACCATCTACCATCTACCATCTACCATCTACCATCTACCATCTACCATCTACCATCTACCATCTACCATCTACCATCTACCATCTACCATCTACCATCTACCATCTACCATCTACCATCTACCATCTACCATCTACCATCTACCATCTACCATCTACCATCTACCATCTACCATCTACCATCTACCATCTACCATCTACCATCCACCATCCACCATCTACCGCCAACCTTCAACAGCCAACCTTCATCCTTCAACCTCAACTTTCAACCTTCAACCTTCCATCTGCTACCTTCAATCGTCTACCGCCAATCGCCAACAGCCAACCTTCAACTTTCAACCTTCAACCTTCAACCTACAACCATAAACCTCTAACCTTCAACCTTCATTCTTCAACCTTCAACCTCAACCTTCAACCTCAACCTTCAACCTTCAAGCTTCAACCTTCAACCTTAAACTATCAACCTTCAACCTCCAACTTTGAATCTAGAGTTCTTCTAGCTTTTGAACTACTGGACCGATTTTATTGAAAATTTCTGAGTAGTTACTTAAGCATTTAATAATTCCCGAAATCTCTTTGATATTTTTGAAATCCACTTAAATGTTCGTCTCCTTTTAAGTGTGCACAAATCTCTTTTGTTAAATCACAAACATCATAATACCATCAACTCATGAACACTGTCCGTAAATTAATTATCTACCAACGTAGTTTTAATATTTTCCCGATGACAACGAGCGACGGAGCACGTGAACAATAATCTTCTCAATCCAGTTCCGCGAATTCAAAATTTACAATCAATCTTTAGACAAAGCACAAAAGATACAACGAGAGAGTATAATCTAGAATATCCTTAATTTCGTTCACGTTATCGATACATATATTCCCCACTATACCACCATTGGAAAACCCATATATTTTCATTGACCAACATCGAGGATTGAAAATTATATCTATACTTTCAAACAGTTTCGATTTCGAAGTAAAATCGGCTCATGGTGGCTTTATGTGCTACCATGTGAGTCTTTTAGCGTCCTGGGTCTATTCTATAAATATCGGGTCGAAAATGCCCCAAATATTCCATGGTTCATCGTCATCGTCGTGGTAGTCCTTTCGTCGATATATTGAAACGGTCTTTGCAATTCATTAATCATTGCACATCCTATGAATAAATAATTTACCACTGCATGCATATACGCAACGCATAATATCCTTTATACTGCTTTGCTCCTACTCGTTTTCGTCATCCTGCCAGGAGCACACATTTCCGATAGGAAAACCCAAAGAGATACAACAAAAGCACAAAAAAGGAGAGCGAGCCCATCAGTAAAATTAAACCGGAAACCATCATTCGCAGAATTTTCCTCGAGTTGTGCGTCAACGCGATGCCATATCTTCTGGGAAATATATAGCGTAGTAGGGAAGTGCAGTTCACGCATTCATTCTCGAATAAACGTTAGCTAGCTGCCTTGCCTTAACCTAAATAGTACGAGTACTTTACCCTACTCAACTTAATGCAGGTTGACCTAGATTCCCACAAAACAAAAAAGGATAAACACTAGTTCCGTTTCAGGAGGCTTTTTGTCCTATATTGCAAATCCTCGTATCATGTAGCCTTGTAGGTTTTTGTAGGTTATTTTGAACCTACTTTTAATCTATAGGAGGTGGTTTAAGCTTTCTAAATTTTCCCTTCATTAGGATGAGACCTCATTTATTCGAAATAGTTTAAAGCCTCTTCTGTCTGATGCTCAAATTACTCTTTATCAATCTGTTCACGAGTTCTCTAATTTAGAAGATTAATATTAAAAATCGTTAATCGAAAACTAAAATCTGCTTCAAAAACACCAACAACTTATTCGTTGTTCGTGATGAACTGCCTGTCAAATAAAATCAAATAACAAACACCCGTCATATCGCCCTCCATCGTCCTCCCCCTTGTATCGTGTCAAATCACCCAACAAATCGTAACTAATCATTCTCGTCAATTAATTACACTTTGACCGTTGTTGCTCGGTTGCTCTCAAAAATTGAAATTACCAAACATAAATAATATTATTGCGGTCATAGAGCACATATTGCACGAAATGCTTTATGTGCGATATTGTTTTTTTTAATTTAGACAGATTTGTTAGCTTCATTTAACAAGCTCACATTTATACGAAGTTCGAGAGAATGGATTTTTGGTCGTTTGTTAAAAAAGATTAAAATCTAAAATCAATTTTATGCAGTTTTGTATATTTGTTTAGAAATAACGTGCAAAATTATTATTGCAAAGCAATTTAAATCGTTTGACAGAAAATTTACATAAAATTGACAGAAGGTAATCAATCAGTTTTGTTAATATTATGAGTGGGGCAGAATGAACTTATAACCATACCACCACAAAACGAAAAACTAAATTCATTGAGAATAAAGGTTTCATGAATGAGTCTTACGATTATGTTGGAATTAAAGTCAAGAGAGATATGAGCTTCAAGCTTGTGGAGCTTGAAAAGGTGTCGCATTTAATAGGCAAGACAAATTGTTGAAAACAGTTAAGATGGGAATTTTAATTTATTTATTTTATATTAATTAATTTTATTTATTCTAAAATTTTTAAAAAATATATTATATAAACGTTGCGTCAAATTTGATTATTAAGAAAATAAGAAGTTAGAATGAAAGTAATACATGTTTATTTTAAACTGAGTTTTAAATTGAATTTATATATTTCGACATTTTATTGTTAGTTAATAACTAAATATGTTTTGAATTTATTTTATTTTATTCTTTTTAATTAATCTTTATTATAATTTTTAAAACTTAAATTAATACTTGTGTTATTTTTTAATCTATTTTATTTTTTTTTATTTTATTTGATTTCAATACATTCACATAAATTTTTAATTTCTAATTTAATGTCTTTTTATTTTATATTTTTTAAAAATTTATTTTTAAATATTTTAGACTAGTTCATATTCAATTGCAATTCATTATTATTATTTTGACTTCAATTATTTTTTTTGTTTCAAAGTGAAACCGCAAACGGTTTCCACAACAAACATTTGTTTCAATTAAAAAATCTGAAATTTTTTTCAAAAATCCAACTGACAGTTCTTTTTGGAAAAATAAATTTAAAAAAAAATGACTTTCGACTAAATATCTTAAAAACAGAGAAAGATATTGATTTAAAATTTTTTAATCTTATAAACAATATTGTTGTTAACATTTAAAAAATATTTAAAAAAAAATAGAATCCAAAGTGTTTTTTTGTATAAATTAAATTGCCAATAAAAATTTACCTTACCAAAAATATAATTTAAAAACGTTTTTAAGGGCAATATTTTTATTTTTATTAATTTTACATTCACAATAATTCATTTTACGTTGTTTTGAGTTTTTTTAATTTGAGATAATAGACTTCTATTTTTTTTTAAGCAAATGTTTTTCTATATTGTTTCTTTCCTTATTTCAATACTGTGTTTTTATTTTAGATTATATTTATATTTTTTTTATATTTATTTGTATTTTAATAATTTTATTTAAAAATATTTAAATATATTTTTTTGTATTTCATAATATTTTGAGGTTAGTTAAATTTTATTTGATTTAATATAATTCAATGTTATGTTATTTTTTTATTAAATTTGATTTTAATTTAATTAAAATTGTTAAATTTTATTTTACTTTATTTCAATTTTATTTTCTATTATTTTATTTTATTTTATTTTAAATATTTCAAACTTTTTTACATTCTGTTATATTTTATTTGAATTTAAAATGTATTTTCAAAATTTACATTCAAAACTAATTATGTGGTTTTCCTGGATTAAAGAAATTCTTATGTATACATGTTTCTAAGAATATTTCTAAAAACAAAAATTGTAACGCAACTTCTTATTAGTTCTTTATTTGTTGGGGGTTTCAATAAGAGTTTAAGGTTCAATTTTTGAGACAAATCAATTGATTCAAATATTAAAAAAGAGGCTGGGATGCGACCCACACTGATAACTTCCCATCCCGTCTGTCGATTTGTCTTGCTTAAAAGTTTGTCTATATGTATCAATTTTTATAAAATTTGAGTACTATTTTTTGTAGATTTTATCTTTTTATGAAAAAACGGACTGTTGGATTTTTATAAAAAAATTACTGAATATCGAAAACAATACTTTCTCTGAAATAAAATAAGTTTGAAGCCAATATTTTTAATTTTTGAAAAGCTATTTGAGTCGAAAGTAAATTTTTACCAAGTTTTAGTATTGTTTTTTTTAGGTTTTTATTTTTTGTAAAAAATTTATCGAATGCTGAAAACTGTATTTCTTATAAGATAAAATTAGCTTGAAGCCAATATCTCAAAGTTTTGAAAAGATATTTACGTCGAAAAACAATTTTTACTAACTTTTATTAATTTTTTTTAGGTTTTTATTTTTTGTAAAAAAACTGTCAATTTGATTTTTCTCAAAATTTTTTCTAATGTTAAAAACAATATTTTTTATAAATTAAAATTAGTTAGAAGCCATTATCTCCAAGTTTTAAAAAGATATTTGAGTCGAAAATCAATTTTTACCAACTTTTATAAATTTTTGTTTAGGTTTTTATTTTTTGTAAAAAAACTGTCAATTCGATTTTTCTCAAAATTTTTACTAATGTTAAAAACAATATTTTTTATAAGTTAAAATTAGTTAGAAGCCATTATCTCAAATTTTTGAAAAGATATTTGAGTCGAAAATCAATTTTTACCAACTTTTATTATTTTTTTTTGTTTTTTATTTTTTGTAAAAAAAACTGTCAATTAGATTTTTCTCAAAAATGTTTCTAATGTTAAAAACAATATTTTTTATAAGTTAAAATTAGTTAGAAGCCATTATCTCAAGTTTTAAAAAGATATTTGAGTCGAAAATCAATTTTTACCAACTTTTATTATTTTTTTTTGTTTTTTATTTTTTGTAAGAAAAACTGTCAATTAGATTTTTCTCAAAATTTTATCAAATGTCAAAAACATTATTCTTCGTTGCAAAAAATTGTTTTAGAGATGAAATTATATTTTAGTCGTAAAATTTTCGAGGTGACAAATTTTTTTTTTCATTTTTTTTGATTTATAAAAATAACCGTTAATTGGATTTTTTTTCAAAAATATACTTGTTTTGTATCACGGTACAATATATAATATAACATTAATTTCAAGTCTCTAGCGTCAATGGTTCATGAGATATTTAGGGTTAACCAAAATTTTCACCTCTTTTTTAAACTGCTATGGTAAAAAAACCACCCACGCAATTTTCTTGAGAGCCCTTTCTGCATCTTTCTACCTTATTATCTGTATAACAAAATTTATTTAAAGTCGATATCTCTTCTGGTTCTTGAGCTATGGACGACGAAAAAACGTCGCGAACGTACGGACGTACGAAACGAACGTACGTTCACACGCACGCACAGACATCTTTCTAAAAATCTTTTATTTCGACTCTAGGAACCTTGAAACGTCGAGAAATGTCAAAATTTTCAATTTGACAAATCGGACCCATTACAATAACAATCGCTATCCACCATTTCATGAAATTCTTCATCAACAATTTGCTCATTTACAGCTCTATGTTGTGTATAACTTCTCGAGGTCTTGCTTCGATTGTGAAGCCATATTTACTAAATTTATAACTAGCTGAGCATAATAAAAATTAATAAAGTTTCATTATCCTTCTCAATAAATGGACTTCCTAAAACTGATTACATTTTTCAAATCGGACCGGTCGGTCGTTCCTGAGATTATCGGGTTCAAACAAAGAAACAAACAAACAAACTCCTTAGCTTTATAATATTAGAATATATGAATTTTAACAATTTCAATGCGTTTTTGAAGCATGTATCGTTGCATTTTCAATACTAGAATAGTCTTTACTGGTCAGATCTCACAAATGAAAGATGTCTTTTAACAGGCTATTCTAATACAGAACGAATTTTTGAAAAAGGATCAGTCGTTCCTGAGATTAACGTATTCAAACAAACAAACAAACTCCTTAGCTTTATGATATTACAAGAGATGAATTTTAACAATTGCAATGCGTTTTTGAAGCGTGTTTAGTACTAGAATAGTTTTTACTGGTCAGATCTCAAAAGGGAAAGATGTCTTTTAACGGACTATTAAAAATGAAATATTTTATTGCTGTCAAAAACAAAAATGTACATGATAAAATACGTACATATTTAAAAAGAATATTTTTTTAACTTTAAGAACTTTTAAAATAGCATTTAAATTGAAAGTTGGAAACAAAAAACGATAAACCCGTTTTTAATATTTAATTTTTTGTTCATTATTGTTTTGCATTTCCCTTCTTAGTAAAAGTTTTTAGAAGCTCAAATTCTAATTTAAAAAAAAAAAAAAAAACATTCAAGTTCAAAAATTCTGAACACAATTATTGATCTAGAAGCCTACAAAAAAATCATTAAATACTTAAGCTTAACAAAACTGAGTCAAAATTCCACAACCAATGAACTTTCTGCCACTGGTATCTTATTGACATTTTATCATTTGGTTCTTGGACGACTAGTATGTTATAACAGCACTAAATGATCAACAATGTTAAATCAATAATATGATTAAAGAAAATGCTCAAACTTTTTCGGAAACCGTCATTATTCTACAAATATTTGTTAATAAATGAAAATATGTGATTCCTTTATGAAATACTCCATTTTCAATAATAATTAACCATCACCTATCAAATGGAGACAAATTTTTGGTAGACTGTTTTCTTAAACTTGAATCCAATACCTGAACCTAATTGAACAGAATTAGATTCATGTCGCCTGTACATGCAAATGCAAATAACCCAAAACAAAAATATTAGAAATAATTTATACCCAATGGTATTGAGTCATTATAGGAATGAATCAGCAAAGTGTATGCCTACGCATAATAATATTAATACCCTCTATACCACGTGTGGCGTCGCGTCGTGCATTCAGAATAATATTATAGAAAATATTGCATCTACTATTATAGCTAAAGCCTACTTCCTCTAAGAGAGCATATACGACATTCGCGTATACACTGATGGACATAAAATCATGACACGAACCAAATGTGTGCGTAGGAATAAGACTTACAACTTATCATACATAATATTCCTAACCTCTATGGAAGCTGATGTGTAACGAATTGATTTGACTTGGATTGCGGAAGAAAAAGATGCGATGTAGCCCTTAAGTGTAAAGAAAAAAAATATTTAGATATTACGCAATTTTTTTTCTAACCAATATTTCCAGAAAAACGCCAGAGCGAAACAGTTTTGGTTTCGATCAAAGTTAATAGGTTGCTTTTTTTCGTGCTAACCACAGATATAAGATACATTTCCCAAAGCACAATATAACGAGCTCAATGCATATATAGAGGTTTTTTTTTTTTTTTAAGCTAGACATATTTATGTCTTAATAAAATAAGTGGATAATTAAATTATGGGTTACATATTAAGCCTAGATAAATATCTATACTTTATTATGCGTCCAGAGTGGCTTATTTTTTATTTTTGTATCTTATAGATACTTATTATTTTGTGGTTTTATATCATATATCGATGATATACATATAATATATCTTACCTACATAGAAGGAGTTATGTAAATATTTGCGGTAGATTTTGTATCAGCAATATACTCGTATGTACTTACTGTGTGCTCTGAAAACTGCTTATGTTGATGCAAGGTTTTAGGTTTTGTTTATATAGAAATATTTCAAAGAAGCAATTTTTTTTGTAAATGGAATTGAAAACAATCCTCGTATGTAGGCAATTTAGTATTTATTTTGGAATTTGATATCAATTAGACAATATCAGTAATTAGTTCATCAAACAAATGAAGTGAAACAACAAAATATTGAGACTAGTATACTTAATAAAGTGTGTTCTTATACTCACTATTTGTCATTCAAGAAGTAATTAACAAACATTTAAATTGTTATTTCGGTATTTTCAAAAAACGAAAGTTTCTAATTTCTATTCAAATAAAACTAAATTTTTGTGAGAATCGTCGAAATGTTTAACAGGTGGCCAACAGAAATGATTAATTACCAACGTCCGTCGTCATTCTCAAAGAATAATGGATAGAATTTGGTAGTGCCAATACAAAATCCTTTCCAAGCAGAAACTTTTTCTGGAACATTTGACGTTTTTGGATATTGTAGTATTGTGTACTTTAATAATATATTTTGGGAGTCGACAATGAATAAATACTCATTAGGATTGAAATAAATAAATCATTCGAAGTATAGCAGTCAACTGAAAAAGTTGTTTTATTCAGCTATGTATATTGTTGACGTATCGAATTGATACAAAAATGATCTTCATCGCTTAAAATGATTTTGTAAGGAGAACCTAAGTAGCTCCAGAACACACTTTGCGAAAACATTTTGAAGTCTATGATCATTTACCTTTAACTCCTGCATGGTTAGTTGAGTTTCATATACAGTAAAGATTAAAGTTCTGACGATGAGCTGTGCAAATTCAACAACTTCCTCTCTGTGATAACCTGAGTTTCGTGTGATCGACGTGAAATCGACTCCTTCGGATTCCTTTGTAGCCTACACAGTGCACATCATTCATGAACAACGGTGCTTGAACCACTTCACTCAAATTCATCCGCAGAAAAAGTCTTCTAGGTAACACGATTATAGCTCGAACAATACTTCAATTTTGATGAAACAATTCAATAATTATATTGTTAAACGATAATGTCATTGAATAAATGGCAGAATTTGACAGATGAAGTTCCAACTTTAAGAGCCCGTTCACACGATCCCGAATCGGCGGTTTTGCCGTATCGGCGATTTTACCGTATAAGCCAGTGGCAATATAATTTAAATGAGTATATTCAGACGATACGGCATTTAACCGTATACGGTAAAATCACCGATTAGGTTGATTTTGTCATTCGGTTTTGTCTCTGCAAATCGTTTTCGGTCGTACGTATTTATATATATATATGTATTTATATACAGTGCGTTCAGACGATTCGGTATTTTGACCGAAAGTGCGTCATTTTTAGTCTGGGCTACTGTGGAATAATGTATTGCTAGTATATAGTCGTTTTTGTTTTTTACACCGAGTACGATGTAGGGTTGAGTACGGTGTACGGTTAAATTACCGTACCGTCTGAACACTCCAACCAAAAGACACCGAATCGAGAAAATATCCGATAAGGCGAAAATACCGAATCGTGTGAACGTGCTCTTAATAATATTGCCGCTTTGAATTGCAAAATATATTTATAATGTTTTTTTGTTTTAACAAAATTAAGTCTATTTTGATTTAAAGTTTGTATAAATGTATTTCTAAAGTAAATTATTAACAACACTAAGAAAGCAATAAACAATTTGAACATTTATAATGTTTCCTGATTTTTTGGTCCGATTTTTCTAATTGATTTAAGATTTCTCGAATTTTTAAAGAGAACTCTGCGCATAAGAACGTACATTCATTCTTTCGAAATATCATTTTTTTCTCCCTTCAAATCTCAAGAACCGGCAGACATATAGATGTCAAGTAATTTTTTTTTCGATACAATCATTTTTTTTAAAATAACATTTTTAGAAAATGAGAAGAATTTAGTTGATTCAAAATATCTTTATATCAAAATCAATATCTACAATCTACATTTTAAAATATGAGTAACGATTTCTACTTGAATCAAATATTATTTAAAAAACTAGCTGCGCCCGCAGCGTTTCTTCCATATTTTATTTTAGACAAAATTTGGTAAGCATAAAAACGTTAAAGTGAATCAACTTAGACATTTTCTGTCACAGGCTTAGCTTTAGAACTATTACAATACAATTTTGTTAGCAAAAGTTTAATCGTTTTCTCAGCGCACACAGTGGAAGCTTTCGAAAATGAAAAAAAAATCCCGATTTTGAAACATTCTTTATTAGTGCTCCGCTCGTATTAGTCTTAATATCATGTTATAAAACTTTCTTCAAAAAAATGGGCTATCTAACACTGAAAACGATTTTGAAATCGGTCGAGTAGTTCCTGATATTAGCACTTTCAATCAAACAAACAAACAAGCAAACAAACTAAATCTTCAGATTTATAATATTAGTATATATACAGATTTTTGTGATGTCATATTAAATTAATTAGTATGCACTTAAAGAAAAAGCCAACCAACTTTTTTGTAACTACGACGCAAATGTACATTCAAATGAAGTTTTGAACTTGAGATTAATATCAAAAAATAATTATGCGATGGTAGAGGAGTTAAAAAATGTGGGTCCAGTGAGTACGTTTCGGTTTTCTGTCCTCACCTTTATAGCCTAAGACATTCGGTCGACTGAGTTCTAACTTAAAAATTAAGGTTTTAAGCTGATTCTTGTTAAGATTTTTTTTTTAATTTTTTAAGACCAAAAGTAACATAAGACCACATTAAAATTCTGTTGGTTTAAATATCTTTTGACAGATAATGAGTTTAAATGTTTTTCATCTTATACAAAATATTGTTAGTAACATTTGAAAAAATGTCTTAAAATCTCCAATATAAGTCGGACAAACAATTTGTCTTCAAAAAATATAATAATGCAAATTCTCAAGAGCATCAATCTGAACTTATTAATTTGAATACTTAGTTAAAATTTGTTACCCAAATGATGACTACTTTAAATTAAGTGATCATTTTGTGACACTCTTCTATTCTACTTTCATTAATGTAATTCAAAAAAGAGTGGAGAATAATTATAGTATCTAGTTTCAATTTAAACGTTAGACTTTTCCTGAAATCTTGAACCCCAGTTTGACTGATAAAAAATAAAAAAAAGCAAATAGGTACTTGAAAGTGCTTTTGAAGAATAGTTCTTGTGTAGAGTCCCAACCCGACAACGGTGTTGACTTGCGAATTGCGTAAAATTTGTTCAAGAATTTGTAGTGCTTAAGAGTTTGGTTGATAACGCGCTTCTTTATCTTCTTTATATAGAAGATCTTTATCGTCATCAAAG
The DNA here is from genome assembly GCA_951509635.1 of Eupeodes luniger. Classification (NCBI taxonomy): domain Eukaryota; kingdom Metazoa; phylum Arthropoda; class Insecta; order Diptera; family Syrphidae; genus Eupeodes; species Eupeodes luniger. The sequence goes on from OX608074.1 coordinate 131,391,529, forward strand.
GCTTCCGAAATGTTCTTGAATATTTTTTACAATTCAAACAGATAAAGCAATGTAGTGCATTTATTTATTGTAAATTTAAACAAAAATATATACATAGATACCTGCAGTAAAAATATTTGTAGAATTTCTTAGAATTAATAAACTAAAAATTAAAATGTAAACAAAATAATTCTATAAACCTACTAATCCAAATTCCCAAATGTTTATACATACACATACAAAAATTGACATACGTCAAAACTAATGTCAACACCTCACACTCTTCTATATTTGATCAACTGTCAATATACTATACTTCAGCTTCAAGTTGATATAAATGCTCTGCAAGTTATTTAGTTTCCTGCTTTTGAATACACCTTCCCAGTCTCTGTTTTTCAAAAGAAATACATCACAAAAAAATAATTTATTTTTGTGTTGTTAAAAATTTCCTCTGGCAATCAAAAGTTTTATGTTTTTTTTTTAAGAACTTTTCGTTTCTAACAATCTTAACGCATCCCTAGTCACATAAAAATAATATTTCCATTTCCATTTAATGTTCATAAATCTACCTTAGAAAAACTCCAGAGATCGTATATATTATTTTCTGTATATAGTGCGCTTGTAATAATAATTTTTGGATGAACTATTTCTGGAGAGTTTTGAAATACTTGAGTGTGACATTTTTCACACCCAGCAGTTCAGCTCAACACACAAGGTCAACGCACCAATAGAAACTTTGTGTAGTTGATGACACAAAAAAAAGAAAACACAAAACTATAATATCATCGTCACATAGTATAAACACCCAACGACCGACACCTCCAACTTCACCTCCACCTCTGTACGTTCCAACAGCATCAGCCGCCACATGATGCGTTCGCCAAGAAACGTTCTGATTTTTCGTCTTCTGCTTCTTCTCAAAATGACATCAAAACGACTTCAGAATAAAAATACAAAAACAAATAAAACAAACCTGGATAGCACTGTCTATAGATATGTACCTAAAAAGCTGGAAATATCCCATTTCCTTCTATGAAAAAAATATATCCAATGGATCTACTGGTGGTGCTACTGCAGCAGCAACATCTATACAGCACCATCAACTGATGCTGAAGCAGAGGCATGAGGCATAGAAAACCAAACCACTTGAGAATGGAATCTCTGGAAAAACGGATTACGTTGCTTTTCAAGTGGCGCACAGATGATGTGATGCGGCTCCGGCTCCAGCTCCAACCCAGAGATTGTATGCTGTACACTCATTCATCACCAAGCATGGGTAATACCCCACTCCATAAACATAGGTACATAGATCTGGAAGAGTGAAGCCCTGGAGGCACTCGGTAGTCGGTATACGCACCGACGACTACGACGACGAAGGCTATGACGAGCTACGATACTACCGAACGACGACGACAATGATGCTTTTAGGCATCCATCTCGCGTTCTGTGGTTCCATCAGTGTCGACTCCGGAATACGCTTCTAGTTTTTTCCTCTTTCCCTATGTGATATGGCTGCGTCTGGCATGGCAAAGCATATCAAGGCATGGCATAAGGCATCAATATATATGGCAGAGGTATAACTATACCAATTGTGTACATCAGAAATTGTTAGGAAGAGTTATATATGTACATAGGTACCAACCTAGTAGAACATATGGGGTCTTCTAGGGTTACGCTCAGACGTCATTACCGTCATCGTAATTCGTAACATATCAACATCAGAAATAATGAACGTATCTACGTACAACTCGTATACCTCTACCTAAGTAAACGTCATTCAGTGTGGCAGGAGAAATTCGCCGGAAGAAAAATTTATTTCTATGTTTAAATGAAAATAAATATCATTTTGACGCAACACCATAAGCAGAACCCAGCATATAGCAACATGAAGAAATAATTGTGTTTGTGTAAATGAATGAATTCATTTTTAAGACAATTTTAAAATTGAAAAAATAAAAATAGAAATTAAATATGATAAATTAAAAACTAGCAACCAAAATAACAGTTGGAAGTGAATTAAAAAATTCGAAGGGAAAAATTAAATTGAACAACAGAGATGAAAAAATATCGATGCGAAATTATAAATGTTGCGAAATATTGATTTCACGAGAAATTCATAAATAAATCAATTACAAATTTTTAAAATGGAAAATAATAAACTTATAAGTATTAAAAATCGACATAAAGAGCTAAAATACAAAACTTTATGAAAGCAAATATTTTAAAGGGAAATTGTAATTTTTTAAAATCACAATCAAGAGCTACATTAAAAAGAGGCTGTAATGCAACCCACACTGATAACTTCCCATCCCGTCTGTCGATTTGTCTTGCTTAAAAAGTTTGTAGGTTTTCGCGTTTTGTTAAAAAAGTTGTCAGTTGAATTATTCTTAAAAATTACCAACAGTATTTTGCATATAATGAAATAGTTTGATTTCAAAATCTATTTTTGTAAACGAGATTTTTAGTCGAAAAAGAATGTTAACCAATTTTAGTTGCATTTCTTAAAAATTTGTATTTCTTCTATAAACAATAATACAAATTGGATGATGGATGGATATTTTTCGTTGCACACAATTATTTTGAAGTCAATATCTTCTATAATTCACGAGATATCGAGAACCGTAATATTTTTGCGTACTATTTTTTGCAGATTTTAATTTTTTATAAAAAACCTTTGGGTTTTTGTAAAAAAATTACTGAATATTGAAAACAATATTTTCTTTGAGATAAAAAATTAGTTTGAAAACAATTTTTTTGATTTTTGAAAAGATATTTGAGTCTAAAGTCAATTTTTACCAACTTTTAGTAATGTTTTTTTTTTAGATTTTTATTTTTTATAAAAAAAATGTCAATTCGATTTTTCTCAAAATTGTACCAGATGTCAAAAACGTTATTTTTCGTTGCACACAATTATTTTGGAGATAAAATCATTTATTGTTCGTAAAATATGTCTTGGGTAATCCAAAATGTTCACCTGTTTTTTAAATTGCTACGGTAAAAATATCACCCACGCAATTTTCTTGAGAGTCCTTTCTCGATCTTTCTGCACTATTATCTGTATAACAAAATTTATTTGAAGTCCATATTTCTACTGGTTCTTGAGCTATGGATGACGTTCGCGAGCGTTCAAACGTACGTACACACGCACGCACAGACATCTCTCTAAAAATCTTTTATTTTGACTCTAGGGACCTTGAAACATCGAGAAATGTCAAAATTTTCAATTCGACAAATCGGACCGATTACAATACCTTCCTATTAAGTTAAAAGTTAAAAAAGGATTTGCGAAATTTCACAAGAAGTCTAATACTATTAAATTATCAAATATGCAAATTGTTTATTGAGAAACCGTTTTTCATTTGTAAAGGCGAATCTTCCCTTACTTACTTAAATAAATACTTAGAATCTCAGACATATAAAGTCCGTAGGTGAAACTCAACTACTCCTTCTCGATATTGTGTGAGGTTTCCGGCGATGTGTCTAAGCTCTCTCTAATCTTGAGGATTCCACCTGGACTGTTTTTTCCCACGGGCTTCTCAATCTACCTACTATTCTGCCTTCTTGAATGAGCGCATTGCCTGTCCTGCAATGGAGCATTTCTATTTAGAAGTGTGTGTCTAATCCAATATGACTTTGGCCTTCGTAAAATAGTGTAAATGGGTTCCTGGCCCGTTATCTTATATACTTCTTCATTTGATATACGATTGGGCTAGAAAACCCTTAAGATGTTTCGTAGACAACTATCAATGATGGTTTGTAGTTTCCTGGTAAAAAATACTGTTATTTCTCAGGTGCTGCAAACGTATAACAGTACTGATTCCAATGTTTGAGCAGAACAGTTGTAACTTTGTCTTCAAACTGAGAGAGTTGTTCCTGCCAACATTCGACAACATGTCGAACGCAGTCTTAGATTTCCCGTTACTGCTAGCGATATTTTGTTCGGTACCGCCTTCTGTAGAAATCATACTTAAAACACTGAAAACTTTCTATTTTTTTCTACTGGTTGTTGAGCAACATTTTCCAAAAAGGATGAGTGGAGGCTTAAAATCTTAGTTTTTTCCTCGTTGATTTTCAGCTCTACCAATTCTGCTTTTCTCTCCACCTTTCTTGCCATTTGATGGATTGATGGAGATTCATCTTCATCTTCTAATGAGAAAGCAAGTATACATCTTCTATGTAATCTAGATGTTTGAGGTATATTATCAGAGTCCATCTTATTCTTCCGTTTTCTATCAAGGCCGTTTGCAGCACATCACTGGTCATATATAAAAAAAGAATTGGTGATAGTATGCAGCACTTTCTGGCTCTATCTTTAGATTTCTAACTCCTCTTACACATCATAAATCGCCTTCACAATAGAGATAAACTTATCCAATATTTCTTTCTTCCGAAATTAAACCCAGTTCAACTCCCTGTTTACTCTTTCAAAAGCCTTCTCAAAACCAATCAACCGCAAGTAAAGTGGTGATCGATATTTCGCGCACTTTTCGATGACGATCCGCAAGGTGTTCATATAGTGATCAATTTAGTAGGATCCAGTGCGAAATCCTGCTGCTTTAAGGTGTTCTCTTACACGTTCTGAGATAATTTTTGCTAATATTTTGGCAACTGCAGGCAAAACTCAAATACTTCTTCAGTTTTCGGCCTTCATTAGGTCTCCTTTCTTTGGGAGCTTAGCAATCATCAATTTTGTCCACTCTTTGAGGAAACATTCAAAACCCCATGTTGCTTCTATAACAGTTGCAACAATTTGCTTGATAAACTTGGCGCTGCTTGACACAGCTCAGAAGAGATTAGTTTCAGGTTGCTGTCGAATTTATGGTTTAAAACCAAAGTAAAATGTTCCTTTCACCTTCTAAGGTGGTCCTCATCCGAGTTTAGCAGGAAATCATATATATCTTTCACCGCTGTTGTTTTGAGCTCTAAGCACCAGCAAGCTATTTGGTTATTTGAGTCTGTTTTCGTACATATTTACGGCTTCTTCTCCTTCTTGAGCCAAATCTTTGGTGGAATTGCGCTAATCAAGTCTTATGCTAATTTGAACCTCTTTCATCTCCATGCATATTGATTCTGATTCCTATTCTAGATTCCAGTTTACTTTGTATACTTTTCACCTCAAGTTCTTTTATATAGTTTCAAAGTTTCTATTAGTAATCAATTTTTCCAAATTGATATTCAAACTTAAAACACTTGAATTTAAATTCTACGCTTACTTTTAAAGAGTAAAAATAGGATAAAAATGTTTTATTTTTGAAGCCCTGTGAACCGTGATGAAAATCCTTCAACTATTGAATCAAAAATTATTACCTACAAAAATTCTTGCAAAAACAAACTAAAATGTTTTGTTTTATGTTTATGGTGTTGAATTTTATTCAAGAAAATCAAAACAAAAAGTTAAGCCAAATTTTGTATAAATTATTTTCCAGTAAATTTTCAAACACCTGGTTTATAAGCTGAAAAGTGAAAAAGCTGTATGATGCACTTTGTATTCAATTTCAACAGTTTTCAACGAAATGTTCCAAACAATTCGTACTTAGTTTAAACATTAATTAAATTTCTCGACAAAAATTACATGTAATTCCTGAAATATGAAAGTTTTCTTAATATTTTTCAAAATATTGACTTTCAACTTGAAACTTGTTGGTTATTATGTTCCGGTAAAATTCACCACTATCCTCTCACTTCATCTAGTTTTAACTAAGGTAGGAACATTGTTTCGCCTTCCCTTTGACTTTGAACTCAAATTTTAGTTCCATATTATAGTCGCAAATCAAAATGGAATTTAGCGGCGAGACTGATGCGTATCTATGAGTTCTTGAACACTATTGTTTCCCTTTTAATAAAACTACTACCTATACTTCTTATAGCCCCTTTGATATACGTTTCCAACTTTTTTCTTGTTCTTCGTTTTATTCATTTAGGCAACATTTTGTGAAATATTGCACCTGGTAAACATTACTCTATTCGTACCTTTATAGCCTTAAGGCTTCGCTCCTGATGACGAGCTATGACGACAACGACCGACGAACGCACAGTTAAAGCTAAGCCCAGAGCTAAACCTTGTGCCTGGTGCAACTAGATTGGTTGAATCTGCATCTGAATCATGTGGTGCTGAGAATGCGAAATTGCATTGCATTCGAATGGTGCTACGCGAACTTGAATGGTGCATGTCTTGAAATTGAAAGAGATTTGTTGCTCAACTGGATTTATTATGTTGCTACTTCTCGCGTTGCAGTTGTAGATTGTAGCGTGTGTGCTTGCAGCAATGATCTGAGCCGCTTTTTGTATATATTTTTTTTGCAGCTTCATTTTAAAGTTCGTAAACACACTGTTGGCTGGATTGCTGAGGATTTAGGTGAAACTTAGGTTACGTTAGGTACCCATGCAGTTTCTTTAAGAATTATTGACGTTAATGTTGCAAGTCTACGAATATTCAAGTTACGAATCAACGAGACATAGTGGAGCTATAGAGCTGCATATTTCCATAAAACAAAAACAACAACAAATAAAAATAAAAATAAACTGGGTGCGTGAAAATGAGTTTGCAAAAAATATTATATTCATTTAACAAATCAAATTGCTTTTAATTTAGTTTTTGGCGGAATTTTTGTTGAAACAGGCAGCTGGCAAGGAATGTCGGTTGATTTAAAAGAGGGATTGTACTTGTTTTGTTGTAATATTTTTAAGTAAAAGTTGTTGCTAAGGTAGTTGGTATTTGACGACTTAAAGTTTATGACTTTAATTGGGCTTTACCTTGGGGAGTGCTATTCTGTATACTCGTTCAATTATATTCCCATATAAGAGGTTGGTGATGATGATGGTGTACCTCAAGCTGGGACTTTGGGACCAGTTGTATTTATTTTTACTTTTTTTTTCTGTTTGTTTGTTGAATTCGATTTGTAGGTCACTGATGTTGGAAACATTTAACGATGATATGATGGCGGCAAACGTCAAGACGTTGAATTCGGTCGACGACATACTGTGAAAGATTGATGAGTTACAGAATTATGAAGTTGTTCCTTGCATTGGTATTGGTTGATTTATTAAGCTTGATTTTTTAAGTTCTTTCGCAATCGTTTAAGATTTTTTTTTTGTACAAAATGCCAAAGTGTCATTTTTGGTTGAGCTGCAGTGGCTTAACTTCTTTGCTGTTAACATTTTATTTTAATTGATTTTTTCAGCTAGACAGAAAAATAGTTTTTTTTTTTTTTTGAGTGAGTAATAAAATAAGTTAAAATGTCTGTACATTTATATCTAAGTATCTGCTTATCAGTGAATTTATATTCACAAGTGATAATACAATAAAAGTATTTATCTCTCGTTCTTTTTGCATATGAAAATAGCTTAAAAATCCATTAATTACCTAAGTGATATTGAGTATTGTTATTGATAATATGGAATGATAAAATATTAATTTTATTCTTTTTTGTTTGTTTCAGATAATTTCACCATTTTCATCAATCATACACACCTCAACTATGATCCTTTAATATTCAATTATTTAAAAGGTAAGTTTATTAGTATTTCATTAGAGGCTTAACTTCTTTAAGTTTGAATTAAAAAACGTATGTTTGAGATATCATCCAAATTTGGTATTCGTCCAAAAGCCTATCGGTACCAAAATGCATTTTACATACAATTCTTAAAATATCCTCAAAGGCTTGCCTTTTTGACGTAGGCTCGAAATGTCCAATAAATGAATCTGAATTTCTGCGATGCTAATGTTGAGAGAAGCTGTGATTTATGGCTTATTCCTGTGATCATGAAACCTCGACTTCAGAAAACCAAAGAAGAAAAAGTCTAAAAGACTGTTTCCTTAGCCCTTAATTCGCGGCTCTTGCAGAATTCAGAATTTTTCATTCGGCTGAGCTATGTGAAATGTGCACTCGGATTTTGAAATCCTATGCTTTTGATGTCCATAATATAAAATTAAATAAAAAAAGTTGTTATAAATTGAATTCCAGAACAATTTACGGTAATGTCAATCGCGATCCTTCTCAAAGGAATGTAGACCGGAGATGATACCAAAGACTGAGTTTTTAGATGCTTTCGACTTTCTTCGATTTTCAAATTTTCGATATTTTTATATTTACCCAAAAATTGATCTCATCGACGAAGGCGGTTTTTGTACAAAAATGAGGGTCAGTTTCCCATCACGACGTGAAATTCTGTAAAAATAGGTCTACGAAACATCAAATTCGTCCTTTTTTCTTCTGTACATTTTCACAAGCTGTGGTAATGTTTTTGACAAGTCTTAATTCTTGAAATCAGATTAAATAATTGACAACTATTTTGACAGATGTAGTTTCAACATTCAATTTTCGATTAACTTTAAGAGTTCGAAATTGCTGATAACAATTTCTTGAGTTTCTAGGCTGCTTAATGGGTATCCAGATATAATAAGATAGTGTTCTAAACCTTAAGACTAGTCTTCTGTTTCAAGGTGAAAGGTTTAAAGGGTTCAAGCATTTGACATTTGATAAAATATCGCATCATACTTTCTTATCGAAAATGCATGTTTTCAGTGTCAACTGAACTTCGAATCGTTCAATATAATTTGTATTGGACGGTTTTTCAAGTCTGAAACCTATAGTATAAATACTGCTATGTCACAAGGCTCCGTTTACAAAATTTACATATGTAAGTGCAAAACTTGAGTATCTTTGTTTTGATTCAGAAACTCATTTAAAAATGTTGGTATTTAAAGAAGAACTTTTGAAACGTCCTGTAGTGAAATATGCAGTTACTTTTCTTCTTTTAAACTGTTAAGAAATAAAACTCATGCTTCTGGAAATGCCCATCAGTTTACCTTTGAGTCCAAATTTCGTTCTTTAGCCGTACTACGCGAATGTTGAATGCCTTACCACAATATGTTCAATAATAAAACCCATCGATACCCGCTTTCCAAGTCCTCTCTCTTTTTGTCACATTGTGTCTTTAACATATTCAAGATATGCAAAGCCCTTTATGTGTGATATAATTACAAATAAAAAGCTTAAGGTTTCCGTAAAGGCTTAAAAAATTAGCTTTTTACGTATTCTTTTCAAGCGACAAATTTCAAAATGGAAAATGTAAAGTTTATTCAAAATTTTTATCATAATGAGAATTTTTTAAATATTTAGAGGATAGTACAATTTTTGTGATTTATTAATATTTTACTAAATTATTTTTACCGGTAATAATCTTTTGGGACATACTTTTTGAGGTTCTAAGGGACCATTTATAGTACCCGTGGTATGATGGTAAGTGCGTTTGACTATCATGCCAGAGGTCTTATGTTCAATAGACTATGACAAGTGTTTTGTAAGTGTTTTTTCACGGATAATGGCTCTTGCGAGGAAATGATAAATAATTCAATAGTAATTCTTGTCATGATAAGTGATTCGCCTTGAAACTGTAGGTCCCCTCCTTCCCTGACAGTACTGGCACACAGGCATGGTTGAAAGTTGGAAGTCGCTAGGGCCTAGTTCTCAACGGACTATTGCGCCACATAATTTATTAAGAGACCATTTAAAATACAAAATTAAAAAAGAAAAGTGTAATCTGACGCCTCATGTTTCCTATGATGCCCTCATGAAGTCTCAACATCCATTCCATTTTTATTGTGTAAATTTTATAATTCTGTTGCTCTGGGATAATGTGCATCAAGTTATGAATTTCAACAATTATCGGAGTGGCCTCTTTTCTTGCCTAAAGCCACAATAAAGTTAAGTTCTTTTTTAACAATCATTCGGATTGAGGTTATTATAGGAAGAAATTTTATTGTTAATCCGTTAATAATTGGAATTAAAATTGAAAACCCCACCAAAAACCTTTTAAAGTCTTTCCAAACTCTTCCTATTTCTCTCCACACACCCACGATTAAAATGAGGTTGTTGCTAGCATAATTTTTGATGTGCAATATTCTTAAGCTTAGTCCGTCTTTTCCCTTTACAGGTGAAAAGTCTTAACTATCTAATACCCATTATTTAGCTAATACAATTATAATTTTAGCCCAAAAGTTTGAACAGCCAAAAAAAGTACGTGGGATCAGCCGTTCCTTATTGAGTTTCATTTAAAAAGAAAAGGTTTGGGTTTAATTTTTGTTTTGTACACAAAGAAAAGAAGAAAACCAAAAAGTTAATCCGACTTTATGCCTTCGCTGCGCGGAAACTATACTTCTTTTAAGGTGTTGTATCCTATACTTCAAGAAAACACAAGAAATTTTAAATCTGCTTCTGATAAATTTATCGTTGAAATTCCCATTAATTTAGAGATTATCTCAACACACTCAAACAAAAAATCCAAAAACCGAAAAATAAAAACAAGAGAAAGACCTTATAAACATGATGAGATGAGGGAAGTATTGAAGCCCAAAAAACGTTTCCCTTATACCCTGATTATTATCATAGATAGGACTTATAGTGTTGTAAGTATAATTATGCTGTTAAATATTCTTTCATCATAACTAAGATAAAATTGAATCATTTTAAAGAGGTTTAAAAAATAGCCCAAACACACAAAAAAAAATTGTTTTGTGTTTTTTGAAAAGGTGTTTCGGACGATCAGAGGAGTGGCTGGGGTGAGGTTGCGGGTGATCATAAGAACCTGCACATTAGCATAATTTTATTTTATCTTTTGTGTTTTTATTTTTTACTATTTTTTGTGTAGTGTGTTTCTATTGTGTAGCTATTTTTATGTTTCCTTCAGAGAGAGATAAAATAATAATAAAGTGATATCTGCGAACAAAAGGTAACAGATACTTTTCAAAGGTACTTAACTTAGATATGCTTTGTTAATGGCTAAAAGTCTAGTTTTAGTTTTATACTCTTTTTCTATTTTATTTACGTATGATGCACGATGTACGAATCGACCTTGAAACTAGACTATATTTTGTTGAGCTTAATGTTTTATATTACACCTCTTCTTTGTGCTATATAGAGTTACATATGTACATTATATCTAACATTAAACTGACCATAATAATCTTCTCATAATAAAGGTTCATGTGTATAGATATCTATTCTACTTTATATTAAGATACATAATAGATTTTAGGTATACCCGAGATAAATTATTAAAATGAGAACAACACTCACAATCCTGTAAACATAAAACACTTGTATAAGATGTTAAAAGGCAAATGTTTGTTTAATAAATGTTCCAAATAAAGTTCTTAAAATGAACATAATATAAATTGAAAGTTTATCCATACAATAAATGTATCTATACCATATAATATATCCAAAGTATGATAAAGATTGACGGGTATAGGTTAATAACGTTAACTATATGGAGCTATTTAGGTCGATGTAGTTAAGTTATTTATACCTTTACATTATTTTTCGGGTCTTAAATGATTAAAGTACTACTTCAGCTATTAAAATATTAAAAGGTGCTTGTACCTGTTTAGTTCTTGGGTTGCGGTGTGACACCTGATAGGCTTCTGAAAATTACCTGAGAACTACAAAAATATCAATATTTGGAAACGGCTGTAGAAATAGTTGAGGAAGGGAAGGTATACTTCGAATGAATAAGGTAAAGTAATATCCAGCCACTTCCTTAGAACTTGACTAGGCTATATGTACTTCTGTTCTATTGAAAATATGGCCAAATCGCAAATAACTTTTGGATTTTCTTTGAGTTGAAAGTACCTTTTTCAATCAAATTTGATTACTATTATAAATAATTTAGCTAGATGTCTCCAGTTTCGCGCTCCAAGTTGGGTGAGGTCACTTTCCACTTGTGCGCGCCACCTGATCTGCGGTCGTCCTCTACTGCGCTGTCCTGTGGGTGTGGATTCGAAGACTTTCCATCTTCTCCTCCACTCCCCTTCGATGCATACGGGATCGTAGATCACACGAAGAACTTTTCTCTCGAAACGCCTCTGCCTCAATACTCACAAAAGCCCCATTGACATCACGCTGAGTTCTTCCGATTATGTCAATGTCATCAGCATATGCTAGTAATTGGACAGACTTTTGAAAGATAGTGCCTCTAGTGTTGACGTGTGAGCTTTGCACTATTCTTTCAAGTACGATGTTAAAAAAATCACATGACAGCGCATCACCTTGTCTAAAACCTTTTTTGACATCGAAAGGTTCTGTTAAGTTGTTTCCAACCTTTATGGAATTCTCCATGGTCATACTGCACAAGCGGACGAGTTTGGCAGGGATGCCAAAACTAGACATGGCTCTATATAGTTCTTCCCTGTAGATACTGTCATATGCGGCCTTGAAATCGATGCAAAGATGGTGGGTGTCGATTTGGTGTTTTTGGGTTTTTTCCAGGATCTGCCGTAATGTGAATATTTGATCGACTGTGGGCTTTCCTGGTCTAAAACCACACTGATAAGGACCTATAAGGTTGTTGATGATGGGCTTTACACGTTCACATATTACGGCAGAGAAGATTTTGTAGGCGATGTTAAGTAGACTGATTCTTCTATAGTTGGTGCAGTTTTAGAGGGTCTCCTTTTTTCAGGATCGGGCAAACAATACTGAGGTTCCATTCATCGAATAACAGCTTTTAAAATTCAGGGTGATATATTTTCAAGCGAAATTCATAATAAGGCAAAATACTGTAGCACAAGGGGAAACAACTTTTATACAAATTAACTGGTTAAGTTTTAATACTTTTTTTTAATAAATTTAAAATTTATGTTTTACTACAAAAACCGAATTTTCAAAAAAAAAATTTGACCTTGTCAATATGTTTTGAAATTTGGCTTAGTTTTAAAATTATACCAAAATTATTTAAAAGTGACTACACATATCTATGGGAAAGTTATTAAAATAATTTTGTATTTATAATCTTAAAAACATTTTTAAATACTTTTGTATTAAAGTTGACGCTTAAAAAAACATAGATTTTGAAAAATTGTTGAGTTTTTGTTAGCTTGGTAAGATTGTTATAGTACACGGAACTATGTTTCATTTAAAAAAAAAATGGACTTAGTATTTATGATAAGAGTTCTTGTATAAGTCTCCCCTTACTTAAATAACGTAACGAAAACGATAGGCTTTTCAATTTTGTATTATTTAGTATTAAAAGTTTAATTCGTTTTTCTTAAAACAATTATTTTTTCATTGGCTTTTTATGAATAAGTTATTTTTGAAAACTTGTACAAAAAAAATAAAAAGTTTTTATAAAACAGTAAAATTCGTTTTTCAATTAATTTTGAGACTTTAATAGCTAGTTGCAGATAATAACTTTAACAGTTAAGTTTTGAAAATAAGTACTTAATATACACTTAATATGTCCCGAAGACACTAAATCAACTTTATTTATAAATTAAATTTTGATGGTTGTTCTAAAAAATATTATTTTAGCAATTACCTACAGACAACATTTTTTCCAAAATTATAAAAAAAAAAATTAAAAAGTCGGTCAAATAATTAAAAATGTAAGAATACAAACAAAATTGTCTTGAAATTGTTTTCAATTTTCAAAGTCTATCTAGGTTTTCAAGACATCTGGTAAATTAGTTTTAAACTTTTCGAAATCAAAAAAAAAAAGAAGCTGGGATGAGACCCACACTGATAACTTCCCATCCCTTCTGTCGATTTGTCTTGCTTGAAAGATTCGTAGGTTTTCGTGTTTTGTTAAAAAAGTTGTCAGTTGAATTATTCTTAAAAATTATTAACAATATTTTGCATATAATGAAATAGTTTAATTTCAAAATCTATTTTTGTTAACGATTTTTAGTCAAGCCAATTTTTATCAATTTTATTAGCAATTCTTAAAAGTTTTTATTTCTAATATAAAAAAATACATTATAATAAACAAAAATGTCAAAAATAATATTTTTCGGGAGATAAAATTAGTTTGAAGCTAATATTTTTAATTTTTGAAAAGATATTTGAGTCCAAAGTAAATTTTTACCAAGTTTTAGTATTGTTTTTTTTTTTAGGTTTTTATTTTTTGTAAGAAAACTGTCAATTCGATTTTTCTCAATATTTTACCGAATGTTGAAAACAATATTTCTTATAAGATAAAATTAGTTTGAAGCCATAATCTCAATGTTTTGAAAAGATATTTGAGTAGAAAATCAATTTTTACCAACTTTTAGTGGTAAAAATTTAAGTGAAAACTTAATTTTAGAACCAATGACGATAGCGACCTCAATTCAATTCAATATTATATAATGTGACGTTACAAGTGACGTTTTTTTCATAAATCAAAAAAGAAGTATTTATCACAATTGTTTTTTAAAATTATTAGAAAATTCAAAGTCAATAAATTAATGAATCGGCTTTTATGTTTTAAAATGATAGCATTTTATGTGTAACCGTTATCTTGTAATATTTTTTGTATCTTTTTTAAGTCAACGTTTTAGAAAATTCATTTTCTTACATAAACGGGGGAAATTGAACCCCACTCCTCTCATACGATTTTGTTTTTATCTTAAATTATTCTATTCCCTCTAGCCATTTGGTGTAACATATACTAATCACCCTGTACAGGGTACATCGAATTCGTCTTATCAGAAATTTTCTTGTTATTGTTAGAACTTAAAAAAAAACAACTTCTAGAAAATGTCAGAAAATGCTTTGTTGGAAAACTAAACAAAGCAGCAGCCCTGCTAACATATAATAAATACTACGAGTATCAACAAATGGTTCAATGCAAATAGTAATGAACAATTTTGTATGGGTCGAACCTACTGCATTCGAAGATTTGCTTTTCGTGCTTGATAATAAACACGCAATAATTTGAAGATAGTCGTTTTTATCATGTACATTCTATGACAAGTACTAAAGTTTACTGACTTATAATAATTGATGCACAAGCGCAATGTATCTCAATTCTCAAAATTCGAAATCTATTTATTGTGTTAAGTTTAACAGTTGTTGACGATAGTGTACTTAACAACAGGTCACAACACATAACATAATAGTCAAAGATATTCCCACCTGATAATCAGACTTGACAAATGACAAATTAATTTTAGCCTTCATCAAAAAAAAAAAAAAAAAAAAAATTGAGACACTCCTTTATTGAATTAGTATGAATCTTATGAATCCTCTATGTTTACCTAAAACAGAACACCTGTTGATACAATTTCAAACTCATATAACAATAATGCAAATGTGAGGTAAATTGTGAGTTAAAATTCAATAAAATCAAACATACGCGAAATTTCTTCAAAAATAGGAAAAAGAAATATTGATAAATAATAAATTTAAAAGTCTGGTTAAAGAAAGGTGTGATAAAGTATGATTCAACAGTTGACTCAATTATATTGCTTCAGTAGAAAAAAGAAACAAATCAAAATTATTAAAAACGATATCACTTTAAATATTTTAATAAAAAGTAAAAGCAATCATAAAATGCTCTAAGGGAATGAAACATTATTACACTCCAATTGTTAGGTAGGTAAGGTTGATAGGAGGTGTATTGATTTTTAACTTTGTCGCTATATTTTTGTTATCATTTCATCACAAAAACTGATAAAGTGCATTATAAACGAGGAGTTGAGTTTATGAAGGTGCCTTGGCTTATGCTTTGTCTTCTTTCCCACAGAGCACGTATTTATTTTTTAATTTGTGCGTTTGTTGATTTTTTGCAATCAATTTCATTTCCTTTATTGGATTTTTTTAATCGTAATGGTGTGCATTAAAGTTGATTAAAAATTCACTTGATTTCATTATATTATACAAGAAGAGTGTGTTATGATTTAGACCTCAGACGATTAATAGTAATTGAATTAAAAATGCAGTTTTGAAATAACTTTTATTGGAGATGGATATTATGAACGATAAACCTTGAACTATATTTAGACAAAATCTATCTGGATTGCGTCTGATTAAAAGAGGGTTTTAAGTTAATTAAAATAATGATAGGTCATATTTTTGTTTGGGTTTTCAAAGAAATGAATTTATTTTGGTATTTAAAAAATAAGTATTTTTAAATAAAAATCAATGGACGATTATTCAATTTCAATTTCAAAGTAAAAGTTAAGTTAATTAACAAAGAAAAATAAAATCAGCTAAATTAAAATATGAAAAAAACATTACATTTCCTCCAGATTAATTTTATTAATTTAACATAACATTTTTGACATCTGGTATAGTTTTTTAAAAAATTTGAATCTTTAGTTGCTGAACGTCGATTTCAGACTCGAATATCTTGAACTAAAAAAAAAAGATATAAAATTTGAAACTCATTGCAACCTATAAAAAGATTTTTTTTTTAATATTTGATAAAACTAAATAAAAACATCGATATGATGTTTTTAAAAAAACAAAAATACCAAAAGCATTTACTTTCTACACAATGTCTTGAAAACAACGAAAGACCTTTACTTCAAATTTATATCTTCTGATAAAAAAAAATCCAAAATGACAATTTAAAAGTTACACATAGTATTACTAAAATGTTTGAAGAATTTATTTTTGATTCTAGAAAACTTGAGAAGAAGTAAAGGTTTTGACTCGAAATCAGTTCAAGGTTTAAAAAAATTAAGCCTACTAAAACTGCAATACTGAATTAATTTAAAGTCCCGAAAATCTCGACAAAAAACAGCTTCAAGTTCAATTACTAATTAAATTACACACTTTTTGAAATTCCTTCAATGACAATTAGGTTAATTCGAAACGTAGTAAATTTTAACATTTTCCTCGCCTTAGTTAGTTTGGCTTAGTTTTTACTCGTCACATGTCAAAATTACACCTTCAAAAGTGACAGCTTTCCAAGTAATAGATATTTAAAATGAAAATTCTTATTGAAAACTTCTGTCTTTGGAATTAATTTAAAATTTTGTATAACAAAAACTACAATGTTGAATTAACTTAAATAATGATGTAAACAAATAAATAAGTACAACCATAAAATCAATGCGGTTGTTACTTGAAAAGTTAAGAAAACACAAAAACTTTTTGTTTTCCTTCGAAACTTTACAATTGGTACAATTTTAAACTCGCTAAGGTCCTATTTTCTTATAAACTAACCATTATCACGTCCATCCACTAAATTTAAATATTTAATTTGCCAATTCCATTAATTAAAATCCATTAAATTGTAAATTCCCTTCCCGGCCTTGTATAAAGTACATGTATACCGTACCTAATATCTCTCTATCTATGAGCTACATTTGTACCTAAGTTATATAAATTTCTTAACTTTCTCAATTAACCATGAAAATCCAATCAAATGAATTCAAATAAATATCCATTCATCTTCCAAAGGACTTACCCATTTATCCAAGCCAAAGAAAACCACTTTTGCCACTATACCCTTATACCCACCTCAATCCTCAACCCTATGTCTCGTATACTCCTCCGAAGTCCTATCTAGACGTTATTAGACTCCCGTCGGTCGCGTCCGTGTCGTCGTCGTGGGTCGTGTTGTGAAGAGCTAAGCTAACTTCATCTTTGCAAAGTAATTTTCGTAACTTTTTGCCTAATTTTGTTATTCCATTTTAAAACTTAACCAGTCAATTGACGACGCGGTGGCATCGGTGGCAATGGCGACGAAGACGACACTCGCGAAAAATAACCATCACCTTAGATATATAGTACATTTTCCATTTCCGTTTTTTGAATGTCCTTTCGAATCGAGTTGAGTCGAGTCGACAACCCCATCTCTTACCACCATCCATCCATCTATTCGACTTCTATAGACACGACACCAAAAAAAAAAGAAAAAGTAGAAAAATAAGTTAAATTAATTGAATCCTATAAATTTTGTTTGTTTGTCGCGTTGTTGTGAAAATTAATTTTTCAACAATTTTAAAAGAACTTTTTTTTGTCTGTCTATATTATTCGCTGCTGGACGCTACCGCACGCCATCAACACCACGCCTTTGAAAAGGACGAATTTTAAAATTTAAATAAAATACATTAAATAGATTTATATGGGAGATTTTTGTTTTTATTATTTTATTATTTAAGTGAAGGCTTTAATTAAGTTAATTATTTTATTGTTTTCATAAAATAATAAAAATATGAATTGCTTATTAAAAGTTGTACCTAATGGAACGTAATTTACCCTTTTTATAATTTTTATTGAAGGTACTTATTTTTCACAGTATAAATATTTTTTCAAATGTATTACTCAGACTGTATTTTTGTCTCGAACTTCTATAAAGCTTGTTTAAAATTTTAAATCCAATATTCCAGATTGTACAAAGCAATTTTGTTTTATTAAATGTAAAAACTTTTTCGAAAATTTCAATAAAATTTTATTAATAAAGCTTATAAGAAACTAATAAGCTTCGGTAATGTTAATTTTCCTTACACACAAAGCAATTTTTTGGAAAAAGTACCAGAAACTGTTTTGTGATAATTTTAAGTACCTACCTCTTTCTTTGTTATTTGAAGAAAGAAACTCCTTTAAAATTACTATAATATGTTTTACTGATTTTATCCGACATTGTTCTGTATATACATATGATGTTTAAGACAAATTGAATAAATATTTTAAAAGATCTTCTTAGAATGGTTAACAAAATTCTTAAACAAAATGTTTCATAAATATTCTGCTTTTATAAAATTGAAAACATTTTCATAAACGTTTCTTGTTTGATAGCTGATTTAAAGATTTGTTGCTTACATGCTTTAAGATTGTTTCCAAGATCATTTTCATATCGAAGTTTAAAGGAAAGTAAGTTTTATAAAACTTTTATGTGAAGCTTTTAGAAGCTATTCCATGCAGACAATAATTTAACTTAAAACATATGGGAACTATGTGACGAATATTGGATTCGTAAACAAATCAGAATTCGAGATTTTAATCAATTACGGCATTATGACCGTAGAGAAGCCTTTAAATCCTAAACCAAAAGGAGCCATTGAGCCGATTGAGTTCAAACTTGGAAATTTAGGTTGAAAAATAGCACTTCATTCAAATTTGTTGGTCAAAATCGAAAATTCAAATTTTGTCAAAAACAACCGATAAGATTTTCATAAAATTTTCTTCAAAATTATTTTTTCTAACTCGGCTTCATGGGATGCGACCCACACTGATAACTTCCCATCCCGTCTGTCGATTTTTCATGCTTAAAAGGTTTGTACTTTATTGAATTACCAACAATATTTTCCATACTTATGATGGAATAGTTTGATTTCAAAATCTATTTTGGTTAACGAGATTTTTATTCGAAACCAATTTTTACCAATTTTAGTGGCATTGTGTATTTCTTCTATAAACAAATACAAGTTGGATGAATGAAATTAATTTGAAGTCTATATCTTCTATTATTCACGAGATATCGAGAACCGTACTATTTTTGCGTACTATTTCTTGTAGATTTTAATTTTTTATAAAAAACTGTTGGGTTTTTATAAACAAATTACTGAATGTCGAAAACAATATTTTCTGTGAGATAAAATTAGTTTGAAGCCAATTTTTAGATTTTTGAAAATATATTTGAGTCGAAAATAAATGTTTATCAACTTTTAGTATTGTTCTTTTAAAATTTTTTTTATGTAAAAAAACTGTCAATTCGATTTTTTTCAAAATTTCACTGAATATTAACAACAACATATTTTACAAAATACAAATAGTTTGAACACAATATCTAAGGTTTTTGAAAATATATTTGAGTCTAAAGTCAATTTTTACCAACTTTTAGTAATGTTTTTTTTAGGTTTTTATTTTTTATAAAAAAATATGTCAATTAAGTTTTTCTCAGAATTTTATCAGATGACAAAAACGTTATTTTTCGTTGCACACAATTATTTTGGAGATCAGTTTTTGTTCGTAAAATATTTCTTTGGTAAACCAAAATGTTCATATGTTTTTTAAATTGCTATGGTAAAAATATCACCCACTCAATTTTCTTGAGAGTCGTTTTTGGATCTTTCTGCACTATTATCTGTATAACAAAATTTATTTGAAGTCCATATCTCTACTGGTTCTTGAGCTATGGACGACGAAAAAAACTTCGCTAACGTACGAACGTACGTACACACGCACGGACAGACATATCTCTAAAAATATTTTATTTCGACTCTAGGGACCTTGAAACGTCGATAAATGTCAAAATTTTCAATTCGACAAATCGAAACGATTAGGATAACTTCCTATTGGAAGTTAAAAAACCTTTATCGATTTTTGAAAAAAAAAATTACGTGAAGAATTTTCTTTAGAAATTAAATATGGCATTTAAATTTTTGAACATAAACTTATTTTGCAGGTATATTTTCAAATCTAAAATATTACGTAGGTACCTTCTGTAAACAGACTCTTTGAATACAGATACAGGATCAAGTTCGTGCGATGCAGTTGTTCAGCTTATTATATCCTCCACTTCTATATTACTTTTATTGAATATACATTTCAGAAGATTTTCTAAGCAGTTTTGAGTATTTAAAAAAAACCCTATTCAAAAAATGTTCAGAATCGTTTTATTAAAAAAAAAAGCTTCAGTTAAATTCATTTTTTTTGCATAAATGAATCACTCGTTTTAAGTAACTTACTTTCAAAATACGTTTTTGTAGTAATAAAATTTAAGATTGTTTTAAAATATTTAACGAAACTTTTCCGAAACTGATTGTGATAACAAAATTCTGATAAAAAATAAATACTCCATTAAATAATATTTCTTTTATTAATTTAAACACGGCTTTAAATTATTTGTCATTTATAAGAAGACTATTAACATTTAAAATATATACATATTTAAGTTAGTTCTATAAGACTTTATAAGCGAAGTTCTTCCAAAGCTGGTCTAAGAAAAAAAGAATGTTTTTATTTCCCAAGATATTATTGAAATTAATTTGCTTCCCATAATTTTGCTTTAAAAGCTCTGAATACAGTAGACTTCGGTAAAAGTCTCAATGAGAAGTGAACAAGACTAATAACGTATGAAAGCTCTTTCTTTTATAATTTAGGGTAATATGTTTAGATTAACGAGAAATTTTGGAAATTTACTTTAAACCAACAAATTAAGTATGTTCGCAAAGTTCATAGATCACTTCGTCAATTTAACTGTTATTAGTGATGAAGCCATTTCTGGTTAAATTACGATCAATTTATTAGAAAATCCTTTTAGCAGAAGTGCATCTTTAACTCGGTTCCCTCTATTGTGAAATGTTACACCTCTCGATTTGTTTTTTTATAATGCTATGTTAAGTCATTAGCTTTTGCTGAAAAACCAGCAATTCCTGAAATATTGGCAGATACAATTCGAACAAGTCATTGAAGCCATATGGCCAGCCAGATTTATTGGATAAAGTAGTGAAAAATTAATCAAATCGAATAGAATATGTAACTCATTTCATAAGAACTATAAAAAAAAACTGGTACTGTTCCACCTTTTTTGGCCAACATAAATTATATTTGAAGATTTCTTTTGGATATAATGCTGTACAAAAACTCTCAAGAAAGTAATTAATATTGATGATATCTTGCCACTTTCTAATTTAATGAGTCAAAGCTTTTATTGTTTAAGACAAAAGAATTAGTTAAAGGAAACGATTTTTTTTTTATCTCAGAAAGTTCAATTTGATTGTACACCTGCGTTGGGCGCCATTTATAACAATCATAATCTTTCATGAATAAAAAAAATAAACATAAATTAAATCTCCAAGATTATTGAGCAATCTTGTTTTTTAATTACCACTCTTCTTCTTCTAAATCACTTTAACAATCATTTATCAAGAAAAATAATACAAAAAGAAATAAGAACAAAAAAAAAAAAAAACATTTCAAAGTCCAACAAAAATAGTTGTTTTCCCATTTAAACCATCCAATCCAATTTTATGCCAACAACAACTGTTGATTCATCATCAAATCATTAATCATTCTACCGAAAGACAATTTGAACAAAAAAAAAAGAATACAAAATCTTCGTTATAATCCTCCTCCATCCTCACCTTCATCTTCTTTTTCAAATAAGACAAGATGGGACAACAATTCACAAAAACTTGAACTGCCAAACAAAAATCTTTGCATAGAGGCAGAGCCTGAGGGACGACACGAAAAAATGTCCATCAATTCGTTACAGCAGGTGCAATATTCAAAAATAAAATCCCAAAAAAACGAAAAACAAATTGAATTGAAGGAGGGACAACAAGAGAAACCTGTCCTGATGGTCCTATAGGTAATCCGGATATTCAAGATTTAATTTTATAGCTATAAGACCTAACCTAAGCAAAAAAAAATCAAAAACACTCTCTGTCCATTATTTTCTGGAAGACACGAAAATAAAACATCGAATTGGTGAGACGAAAAAAGATTTAACAAACTAATGAAAGGACACAAAAGAGCCTGAGCAACAATCTGTGATTGCATTTTGGGTATAGAATTAGAATCGAAAGTAAACATCCTGCTTTTCAAATATTCCTTCTGCGAAAAACATTGAATTTATTTCTTATACCTATCTTGTTAGAGAGAGAGAGATTCACCAAATCACTATCCAGGTAAGGCAACATAATACCTTGCATGGGTATAGTACATATATCCTAAATCCAATTCGCCCACTATGAGAGGGCTATAAGCGACAATGAAAACTAATATACAGCAGATGTACCTGTCTTTACACTCCGTGCAAATTGATTGACACCTTTTCCAAGAACTCAACTCTAGGAAATTTTTGCTTTTATGTAAATACTCCAAATAAGGACAACCAAGCTTATACCAATAAAAATAACTAACTGCAACAAGCAGATTTTTTATACCAATCACGCAAAAAGGGCAACACACCAACATTTAAATAATTAAACTTCTGTTTTATATTTGTCAGTATAATTTTAGAAACAGCAGTTTATACCAATTATTGAAAATTGATTGGTATACAATTGATTTAAAGTAGATAAACAAAAATTCAACAGTTCTTTACGATAAACAATGGCAAATAATTAAATAGACTCTTTCTCGCCTTTAGTATCAGAGAAAACTCGAATATAGTCATTTTATACCAGTTGGAGTAAGAAGTAAAAGAAGTTTAACATTTGAAAACATAGACATATACCAAAAAAATTATGAATAATTGTTTGAAGTCTATTAAAAAATATGCTTAAGTTATAATGAAAATATCTGCTAAATAGTACAAACTGGTCTAAATTAATACAGTGTGGACAAAAATCAAATATTAGTATGAAAAAATCATTACTCAGGAACTTGACTTGAATCAATTTTATTTTACATTTAAGTTAATAAACGAGTAGTACTAAAGTATTTTTTGGTTTTATACCAGTTGCATACATATCTCAATCAATAGGTAAAATCTTTCTAACTTATACACTAATGAAATGAGTAAATCACTAAAATTGTTTTGGTCCAAGTTTCAGTCTGCTGATTGACATATACTGGTCTAAATTGATAAAGTTCAAATAAATTAAAGATAAATATATAATTTTGACATTAACTTGAAGATAATCAAAACTAAAATATTGAATATTACTGGTATAAAATAATCGTTAAGCGCTTTTATTTTAATCTATAACATTTATAGATTAAAAGAAAAGCGCTTAATGATTTTTATACCAGTAATATGTAAACGTCACTTGAGTAAAATATTATATCCTTGGCGAAATAAAAATCATAAATACTTCTCGTCTTGTTAAAAGACCATGAAATATTGAATAATTGATATTTCATTGGTATACTGGTGTACAATGTAGTAAAAATTACATACAAGTTTGAAAAATTTGTTGCACTTTAAATTTGTTTTTTAATACTGATTAGTCTGTTTATTTCTTATACTTTGCTTTGGTATAAAAAAAAAAAAACCCAAATATTTTCTTTAAGCACTTGTCTGTTGATTCGTAACATGGTCTTAACAGATCTACAAAATTAGCTTAAAATTAAAAATCAATTTATCGGTTGGACATAAATTTGAAAAGCAATCGAAATAAACTGTTGAAAATTTAAAGTTATAGAAAAAAAGTGCTTAATGATCTTTTTTTATACCAGTCATATGAAAAAGTCTATAAAAAAGCATATTAAATTTAATTTTTTGGAAATAAAAGTCATTAATAAAAATGTGTCTATTATTATTAAGTGACCAAAAAATATTAAATAATTGTACATGATTGGTATAGTGGTATTATTTAAAACAACGTAGTTAAACTTAAACAAAAGCTTAAACAGAATCAAGAGTTATACAGTAAAACATAAAATTAATCAAAGAATGTTCGTTATTCCTTTTTATACCAGTCATATTATGTGACAACACAAGTGTAAAGTCGATTTTGTTCTGACTATTTAAATTCACTTATAGATTTTATTAATTTTTTTTTGTAAAGAATGTCGTTATAGCATTCATCTGCTAATTGGTATAAACTGTTTTAAATTAATTCAACTAACAAAAATGTATAAACTGTTTTAAATTAATTCAACTAACAAAAATGATTCAATTTGACATGAACTGAAAAATAATCATAAAAACTCTTTTAAACTCATAGTTCTGGATGCTGAATGTTATCCTTTTTTATACCAGTCATATTAAGTATATTTTTTTCTCTTATGCCTATGAAACTCACCGCTCTATTTTTCTAGCCTTATTGAGAAACTAAAAAATAGTAAATATTTAGTTTCATCAAACGTCATTTTAATGGTATAAAAAGGTTTAAATCAATAATATATCAAATGAAGAAATAGAAAATGATTTGGCTTTAGTTGTGCGACGCGGATTGTTTTATGTTTGTTCTACAGATAGAAGATTTTTCATCTTATACAGATGACTCATCTAAAGAGAGGAAGAAATCAGACAAACGAAAAAATAATGACCCAGGATCAGCTTAACAAATGCAACAAAATGATAAAAGAATGGACGACGAAGAAGACGACGATAGACAAGTGGAATGAGATCAAGAAAGAAAGAAAAAAAAAAAACAAGAACAAACCACCAGCATCTTCGTTTCATCTTCTTCGTCTCCATCTTTGTCTGCCAAATCTCGACTTTTAATCTTTTTTTTTTTTCTCTAAAGTAGAAAAGAATTAAAGAAAACACAAAATGAAGAACCTGAAAAATCATTGTCTAATAGTGGATAAGTTAGGTTAGATGTTTGATGTTACCTAAATGAAGAACGCGCTGAACAAAAAAGATACCATCTCACTTATAGCAGATAAACCGCAAGTTAGATTTAATAGCTATAAGAAGTACAGATGGACGTTAGGTTGGTCGGACCGGACCGGATCGGACTGGGACGGCCGGTGGTGATGGTGGATGAATTGGACAAGTATTGTACCCTCTTTCGGATAGACCGACCGACGACGGAAAGAAGTAAAAAACACAAAGAACTCATCGCAGCAGAACAGGTTCGTCTAAATGCACACATTCGTTCATACAAAGTATAATAATTGACCAGGTTCTTCGACGGACGAAGACGTGGCGGCTTACGAGCTATATTCAAAGGTGATATGTTCTTTCTTTTTTAGGTACTGCATTACACTGTAATACCTGACTGCCATCAAGACGGTAAGGCATGGCACATGGATCTTTCTCACGTAATAATAATATAACTAGTCTTATAGTCTTGTCTCTCGCAGCGAACCATTCCGTCGTGGGTTCATTGATGCAAACAATTTAGTCTTTTTTCTTGTTTTTTAAACTTTTATGGAAAAGGTGAATTTCACCAAAAAGATACTTTGTAACATAATTTTTGTTCACTTTACTTTTCTTTCAAACAAAATCGTTCACTTTTTAAACTGTTGTCTTTCAACATAACTTGAAGAATGTTTCCTCCTTGTCGTAAACATTTAACATTTCGAACTTATGTACATAGAGTTTTTCTCCAGCAAGAAAATTGGTTTTCAAATTCCGATTTTCGAAGTTAAAGTTTGAATGACAGACATAATTTAGCATGGCCTTAAATATTCACATAACATTTTTTTAGCAAAGCCTTAACTTTTGGATTTAAAAGTACATAAAGAACACTCCTCAAACAAAAATTGTTTCAATTTTGAAGTTCGAATTTTCGAAGTTAATAAGTACAAATTACATCATCATCTGCACAAAATTTCTAAGAAGAAAAATGATTTAAATTCGAAGTTAACATTTTAGTATCGTGCGGTTTACTTCCCAGCTTATTATATTACCAAATAATAATCGGTTGAATTTCGAAGATAAAATTTTCAAACTTAATTCTAAACAGATAGCTAATAATATGGTCATATAATGCTTAGAAAACTTTTTTGAAACACATTTATTTATGTTTTGAATTTCGAGTTTTTAAATTTAAATTTTGAATGTATTTTATATAAAATCTCAAATGTTCACACATTATTTCAAAGAGTCTCCTTAAATACTTTGATATTATTCTTTCCTTGGAGAAAATAAGTTGAATTTCGAAAATAAAATTTTTGATCTAATTCTGAAATTCAACTCGTAGTTGGATACGATAGATAGACTCCAATATATAACTCAATACTTTAAAGTTCGAATTTTCGAAAATAAAGTTTATATCTTAGTCTAAAATTTTCGTACAATATTTCTTGATGAAAATTGGTTGAAAATCCAAAATTAAAACTTTAAACTTTTTGAAAGTGTAAATTAAGTGTTAAATACCTTAAAAAAATTTGGATGAAATGGTTAAATTATCAAATTGATCTGAAACCCTAAGACCCTAGGGTTTTCATAAATATAAAGACATTTCTCGAGAAAAATTGGTGGAATTTCAAACTTTAGAACTCAAAATATATTTCCCAAGTAAAAAATCAGGAAATGAGAAATATTACTACAGTAAAATTATTTTAACTTAAAGTTCGAATTTTCGAAGTAAAAGTTTAATACTGTCTTACATATCTTAACAACAGTTTCGAAATCAAAATACATTTTATTTTTAAGTTAAATTTTTTTAATGTAAAAGTATTATAACAGTTTATACCAAACCTTACACATTTCTGGTAGTGTGGCTGAACTTTAAAGTTCGAATTTTATTTTAAATTTAGCTCATTGATAAACATTTTTTCGAACTTTTTGGACCTTATCATTTCAAATGTGTATACTTTTTAATATAATCGTAAGTACCTTAACAAAAAAGGTATTTAAAATAATAATTGGAATTTCGAATTTTCGAATTTAATCTTAAAATCCACATTTGAGATCGAATTTTTGAAAGAAAATATTGTTTCATGGTTCTAGCTTTTGCGCAAATCGTTCCATCTTCGTTTTGGATTCGGTGGAATAGAGAAAGTTATATTTTCTGATTTAAAAAAGCCAAAAAATATAAAATAAACAGTTTCGAAATTTCGAACATTTCTTATACTCACCACTTTTCATCTTTATTAATATTCTCTTAAGATTTCTTCTATTTTTGTTTTTTTGGTGAAATACTCCCTAAGATTCTAACATTTTCTTTAACCTTCTGCGATCCACGAAAAAGGCTGAACCAAATGTAATGAGCCACCATCTATATTTTGTTTTGTATTTATTTTTCTGTTTGTTTATTGGTAGCTTGATGATTTTTTCCTTAGAATCTTTTTTAAAACAAAATTACTTTAAAGCGGTAAATTTACCGCCAGCACCGCCGCGCCTCAGCTGCCTGCCGCACTGGACTTAGACAATCACGTTTCATACGTGCGATTGTGAAGATAATGAACATGAGGGAGAGAATATGAGATCCATGGTTCTAAGAGTCTTGAAGAAGAATAAACAGGAAGGATTGAAAAGGTGATTCACATATTATATGGCAAACCTACCAGAAGGTTGAGCGTTTGGACCAGTTTTCTTTCTTTGAAATATATTTTTGTTTGTCTATCTACACTCCCTTCGTATAATAGTGTTTTTAATTTTTCCTATATACGTATGTACGTGAACATGACCAAAGTCTAAAAGGTTATTTCCTTTTTCTGTGTTTTCATCTGAAGCTTAAGTCGGATAACTTATGACCACGAGTTAGATGTAATCCAACGGATAAGACCATATGTTATGATGGTGCATTTTTCTTTATCATTTAATCGCTTGAACATAAATTAAGTCTCAGAGGGGAGATTTTCTCAGCATGAAGAAGGTTAAAGATTCTTAAGATTGAAGTTGAAGTTTGTTGTGTTTCTTATACTTTAATTTTCATGGGGGCTTGAAGTAGAGGTTTGAGTATATGCGCCTACAGCTGTTGTAGGTAAGGTACCTACCTGTGAGAAGTGGTGCACTGGACAAAAATTATTAACTCTTCCTATTTTTGTTGTATACTTTAATTGCATTTATGGCGGTGATGGTGGAGTGTATATTTTTTCTTCAGATTTTGTTTTGGTCTTGATAAGTTTATGTAATGTTTTGAAAAGATAAACTAGCAATAAAAGTTTCATGACTTTATGGATGTGGAGACAGCGAGCAGCAGCTACAATGACTATGAGTATTTTAAAACTATATAAGGTTTGGAGATTAAAGTACTTTTAACATGGGATTACGTGTTGAATGAAAGATAAGCAAAAGAGTGTAGTTAACGATCTTGAATGGGCGATTTGTTTTAAACCAAAAATAAAAAGAAAAAAACTAAATAAAATTGAAACAGATTTTTGTATGTGAGTATAAATTTTGACAGACAGACAAAAATTAAATGGTGTGTCTTAATGATGTTCATTTTATAAGAGTGAAGCAGGAAATGAGTTTTTAGTGTTTTATGCTTAAGATGCATTTTAATGCTTTAGTAAACTTTTGAGTTGCATTATATGATTTTGGAAAACTATGAAAGTTTAAATTTATGTCATTAATGTTTTGTTTTTCGAAAACCTGATAATTGTTGTTAGATCATCAAGAAGAAAGTTATGGGAATTTCTTTTTAAGTACATAACACAATTTGTAAACATTTTTTTAGAGGTTTATTTTCTAAATAATAACCATTAATTTTTCATAAAAGGTTTTATTTTAAAATGAAGGCATTCAAAAATTTAAAGCTATTTAAAGTTCTAACTTTTTATCATACCGTTGTATGCTTTTTTATTTTCTACATAAAGAAACTATTCGTTAGAAATGGCGTTAGGTATTTTTGCACAAAGCCATAACTCCCAAATCCTTAAATGTTGTGAAGCCCAAAATTGTTCAAAAACCCAAATAGTCAAAAAATCCTTAAAAAAAACTTAAAGCGAATGTCATAACACCCAATTTAATTTGAAAAGAAATAACGGCCAAATTTTTAGTTGTCATTTTGCTCAAAAGAATTTTTAATTTTGAACTTGGGTTTTATGACATAGGGGTTGAGCTTTGTGACATTTATTTAGGGCATTACAACGATTATGATTTCTTTCGTTTCTTATGTCTTGTCACAAAATGACATATTTCCCTAATCATAGGATGACATAAAGCCCAAAAAGAGAAACGTCTTAAAATATATCACTATATCAGAAATACCAAAAAATGTCTTATCACCCAAACTAAATTTCAATTTTCTAACGTCCAAATTTTTTTTATTTAGCAAACATTTTGAGTGGTTGCAGGCTCTGAGTTGCCAACAATCAAACATATTTGTTAGATATTCTAATGTTTTTGGGGGATCAGCTATTTTTCCGTTTAATGTTAACGTTTGGGCGATAAAATTTAAATATCAAAATGTCGTAGTGCCCAAAATAAACAAAAATTTTATGAGAGTGCCCAATGGTATTGAAGTTATTTTATTGGGCAATAACAACAAACACTTTTTTTTAATTGAAATGTCATAAAACCTAAAAAAGTTTTAACTCCTAAACTTTCAGTAATATTGCCCAAATCGTACAACAACAAAATGTTAGTAAAATTGTTTTGATCGCCATGACATTTTTAATATGGGCGATATGGTTTTTGGCGAAAAGACCTATCGCTCTAAAAATTTCGAAGCGAGATTTTAATTAAACATAACATTACGATGGTAGAAATAAAAAAAGGGTCCTGCGATTTCAGTCGTCTGTCTGTCTTTCTTTGACCCTATAGCTTTAACCATTATTTTGGTTGAATTCAAATTTGAAAATTAAAGTTTTAAGCGTTTTTTTCATATTTTTTAGGAACAAAAATATCAGTAGTCTCCATACAAATTTTTTGGTTAAAATCGAAAATTCATATTTTCTTAAAAATTTGTATGAAATTTTCTCCAAAATCATTTTCTTTTAAATTTTAAATTTCTCAGCAACTAATGACCCGTTTAAAATAAGTTAATTTTCTGAATAAAAAATTTCAATTTCTTTTTTTGGTTTTATAAAATACACATGTTTTTTCTTCGATATTCGATATTTCTAAAACCGGTCAACGGTTTTTAACGACATTCAAGTCGTTTGGCTCGTTCTTGAATTCATAGCTTTTAAGAGAATATAATTTTTATATAAATATGTATATAAACACGAAATAAGTAGGACCAAAAACATTTCTCAAAAATTAATAAATAGTATGCATACAAAAATAATTAAGACTAAATCTTTTTCAAAAAAAAAATTAAATTAATGTTTTTTTGAGACATTAAATGATATTTTTATTTTTAAAGGCAAAATTATATAAAAAAAGAGGCTGGGATGCAACCCACACTGGTAACTTCCCATCCCGTCTGTTGATTTGTCTATATGTATCAATTTATACCAAATTTGCGTACTATTTTTTGTAGATTTTATTTTTTTATGAAAAAACGGACTGTTGGATTTTTATAAAAAAAAATTACTGAATATCGAAAACAATATTTTCTGTGAAATAAAATAAGTTTAAAGCCAACATTTTTAATTTTTGAAAAGCTATTTGAGTCGAAAGTAAATTTTTACCAAGTTTTAGAATTTTTGTTTTTTTTTAGGTTTTTATTTTTTGTAAAAAAAATGTCAATTCGATTTTTTTTAAAATTTTATCGAATGTTGAAAACAATAATATTTCTTATAAGTTAAAATTAGTGAGAAGCCATTATCTCAAATTTTTGAAAAGATATTTGAGTCGAAAATCAATTTTTACCAACTTTTATTAATTTTTTTTTTAAGTTTTTATTTTTTGTAAAAAAACTGTCAACTTCATTTTGCTCAACATTTTAAAGAATTTTGAAAACAATATTTTTTATAAGTTAAAATTAGTCGAATTAGTCGAAATTAATTTTTACCACCTTTTATACATTTTTTTTTAGGTTTTTATTTTTTGTAAAAAAAAACTGTCAATTAGATTTTTCTCAAAATTTTATCAGATGTCAAAAACATTATTTTTCGTTGCACAAAATTGTTTTGGAGATGAAAACATATTTCAGTCGTAAGATTTTCGAGATGACAAATTTTGTTTTTCAAGTTTTTTTATTTATAAAAAAACCGTTAATTCGATTTTTTTCCAAAAATATAATTGTTTTTTATCACGTTTCAATACATAATATAAAATTTAATTCAAGTCTCTAGCGTCATTGATTCATGAGATATTTAGGTTTAACCTAAATGTTTACTTTTTTTTAAACTGCTATGGTAAAAAAAACACCCACGCAATTTTCTTGAGAGCCCTTCCTGCATCTTTCTGCCTTATTAGCTGTATAACAAAATTTATTTGAAGTCGATATCTCTTCTGGTTCTTGAGCTGTGGAAGACGAAAAAACGTCGCGAACGTACGGTTATTCGGACGAACGGACATACGGACGTACGGAACTATTTTTTAACATTTGGCACATTTCTTTTTTTTTTAAAAAAAGGTCTAAAAAGTTATTTTTAATAACGCCCTTTTTGGGCAGCTGTCACTTTTGGAGCTGTCATCTTTTGATATTTGGAAAGTAAAACCTACGCCATTACCTAAATTGAAAGATACACACTACAAAAATATTGACAATTTTGCAGACAGAATTTTCAGTTTTGTCGTGAAGTAAGTCCAAGTGATATAAGATCAACTTTCTAAAGTTTGCTTATTCCATTTTTGTAAAATGCAATAATTCAAATTTTAAAAGTTGGTCTTATTTCACGGCATTGCTTTAAAATATAAGTTTTTTGACTGTGTTATTTCTCGAAGAAGTTGAGGGTTTTGTGAAACACAAAGTCTAAGTCATGGTTCGTGATTTGACATGCATCCGTAAATGTACGAATTGGTAATGATGAAAAATTTCATGAAAAGGATATGTTTCAGCTACAGTAGGCGTTGAAGCCATTTGGCAAAGGTTTGTTCCATTGTTAACCGTGTAGCTTATTCTTTAAAAATGACATAAATATGCATTTATTTCTTTTTAAAATATTCGTTACTTAAATATAAAAATAAAAGCTTTACAATAAACACTTAAATTGTCTTGCTGAATGGCATCACAAAAATATTTTCCATCTACAGCTTTCCAAACCTCTTAAGCATTCTTTTAGTCAAATCTTTCAAACAATTTTTTTGAAAGTAAGCTGCATAGAATAAAAAACATTTAATTTAACAGAGTACCTATAAATAACTTTTCTGATAAATAAAATCCTCTCCTTCATTTATACCTATCTTGATAATTGTAATATCAGCTCAAGTGAAGGGTGACAAAAGTGACGCAACAGACTTTTCATTTTTGTTATACAAATTTATCAGAGTCTAATAATTTATGGATTACCTAATGCTTGTACCTAATTCGATCAATGACCGTTTTATTGTTTAAACTTAAAACATAAAAACTATCTTAAAATAGAAAAATTCAATTAATTTGCATAGCCAAATAATTTAATTAGATACGCTTATTCTCATCAAAAGTTTTAGTTCGATGTTATAAAACTTTTTGAAATATTTGTATACAATTATCTGAATCTCTGAATCTCTAAATATAATCAAGTATATCAATATCCACCCACTACATAAAATATTGAAACAACACAAATCAAAACAGCACCTTTTACGCTTTTTTGTCAACTAATGAGATTATTTTTATTTTTGTTTCTTTTTTATTTAATTAAAACCTGTCTTACTAATTAGGCATTTTTGTCAAATTGGTATAATATGGGGGTGGGCGGGGCGCGGCGGCGTTAAGTCTTTTGAAGTTTTTCCAAATTTGATTCCCATGATGCGAGAAAGATCAAAAATTTATTGCATATTATGCATGCAGCAGCGTTAGTGTCACGTGTCGAACTTATTTAAATATTTATTCAAATTTCAAAAAAAAAAAGAAGTTTTCTCTCTCTTAAAGAAACACAAAACAAAAACAACCTACTCAATTTCAAAATTCAAATTAAAACAATAATTAACAATGAAAAGTAAAATCAAAACAATACAACAAAATCAAATAGTATTAAGTTACATTCAAAATAAGAGATTTTGGGTCAAGCCCGCACGACTTTTCTTCTTCTTTTCGTCGTTTAATGTGTGGTGCGGTATGTTTTCGTCTTAAAACTTTCAATATTTTTCTCATCGCATTTCTACAAATATTCATCTCCACCTTAATTTGCGTTTCATTTGAATTTAAATTCAAAATTAATGGTTTTAGTGTTGATTTTTGGAAAGAAATAAAATACAAAAAAGAAAAGATTCCCACGGCACGACTTCTTCTTCTTCTTTTAAGATATGGCAAGCATCGTCGCTCGTCGTCGTAGAAAAAACCTTAAGAGCTTTAAACCAAAAACGAGTCTAATTAAATTTATCTACGCGTGTGTATAAAGTTTTGAAGTGCAGTGAAAAGACTGAAAAGTTTCTTCATGCGAGCTGCGAACGCGCGCGATGCATCTTATTTGCGTTGCAACATTTTGAAGTGAAGTGGCATGCATAAGTAAAACGAAGAGATGTGGGTGTTTCTTGAAAGGAATTTTCGCGGATAATCAAGCGGTATTGTCTGGCAAGTCTGCGTGCAAAAGGAAAACTTATGTGAAAGGGTTTTTGCGGTCTTTAAGACGACGATGATGTTGACGACGACGAGGACAACGATGAAGTGAAGGCGGTGGCATTTGAATATGGTTGCAGCTTGCCGCAGTTGCAGCATTTGACAATAATAATTCTTGCCACTATGATTTGGCCACATTTCCGAAAGGGGGGTTTTTGTAGGAAATTGATGTTGAATGAAAGTTGGAAAACTAAGACGACAACTGTAAGTCGACGTATTGTGTCGGTCTTTCGGTCGGTTTACGACCAAGTCATAAGGTACTAATGTGGGTCATTGAATGGGTCGTATTTTAAGTTTCTCTTATAAGCATAACCTGATAGCTTTGGCATGTTGACTTTTATTTCTAATCTAGATTATGCCTTTCAAGCGTTTGACATTTTATGTATATAGCTAGGTATGCAAATAAACCAACAGAATATAGGACTAGAAGAGTAGAAGTTGGGCATACTTTATTTCTTTTTTAGGGATTTAAAGTGTTAATATAGAAAACTGAAGTTGTGCTTTATCGTGGTCAACTTTCTTGAATAAAGTTACAAACATTATGTCCAAAAATCAATTACATTTGGTTCAACTGAATTTATTGAACTACACATGAGCTGAGCACACGAATCAAAATTTGGTAATATATGTAAAATACGAATTCAGAAATGTTGGAAAAGTTGTTTCTAAGATTTCTCGCGGGCTTCTTGAAATACCCATCAGTTTATCCTTGATCCTTAGTTCAACCGTACTTCGAAGTTTAGAGATTCGGTTTTTAGTCGTACTTCGCGAATATTGAATTCCCTACAACGCTCTGTATTTTTCCATCATTGCAAAGCTCAAGAATTCAAAACCAATGTACATGGCAAGTGTTACTTACTTAAGGTTGCGCTACAGTCCGGGGTGCACCTGCGTCTCCAGATAGCATCCTAAGAAGCCTCCACGCCATAAATGATGAGTGTCTTATAGATGGTGACATTAGATGCTCGAAAGAGGACTTTACCACTCTATTGCCTTCCTTGTCCAAAGAAGCAGCGATTTGCATAGCGGTGCCTAGGTAGACAATGTCCTCGGCGAATCCGTGTTATTGAATGGACCTTTGGAAGATTGTGACTCAAGTTATGACGATTGAGTTTTGCACAATTCTTTCCAGAACGATGTTAAAGAAGTCGAATGACAGTGCATCGCCTTGTCTAAAACCCTTTTTGACTTTAAATGTATCGCTGAGATCTTTTCCGACCTTGATAGAGCAGCGTGCATTCTCCATCGTCGTTCTGCACAAACTGATAAGTTTGACAGAGATCCCAAAACTAGACATTGCTCAGTAAAACTCTTCCCTGTCATATGTATACGGCTTTAAAATCGATATGAGTATCGATTTGAAGTTCCTGGGTTTTTTTTTTCCAAGATCTGCCGTTATTTGAATATTTGGTCAATGTTGGACTTTCCTAGTCTGAAGCCACACTGATAAGGACCTATCAGGTTGTTAACAAACGGCTTCAGATGTTCACATAATACGTCAGAAAGTATCTTATATGCGATGTTCAGAAGACTGATGCCTCTGTAGTTGGCAAAATTCAAAGGGTCTCCTTTCTTGTGTATTATGCAAACTATGCTGAGATTCCACTCATCGGGCATGCTTTCTTCCGACCATATTTTGCAAATGAGTTGGAGTATGCTCCATACCAAGTCATCGTTTGCTGCTTTGAATAATTCAGCAGCTTTGTTGGACTTCAGTTTCGATATAGCTATCTTTACTTCGTCGAGGACGGGTAGGCGGAATTGTTGAATTCCCTTACAGAAGTATTTGTTTCGTCATCGCCGATACAAAATTTGAAGAAGTGGTTTTTCCATATTCTCAGCATAGACTGAGGCAAGTATTGCATCGTAAAAAAAACGAACTCGAGATTTTTATCATCCTCGGGTCGATTAGTTCAATCTTGGAAGTTAAAGTTGTTTTCTGAAGAAGCCCTTTATTTAGACAATATAAATTATATTTGATGTTCGAAAAATGCATAATTTAACTTGATTTTTAACAGGCACTAATTTTGACATTTCTCGACTTTTCAACGTCCCTGGAGTAGAAATAAAAGATTTTTAGAGAGATGCCTTTGCTTGCATGTGTACGTACGTTCGCGAAGTTTTTTTTGTTGTCCATAGCTCAAGAATCAGTAGAGATATGGACTTCAAATAAATTTTGTTAGGTATACAGATAATAGTGCAGAAAGATGCAAAAAGGACTATCAAAAAAATTGCGTGGGTGGTTTTTTTACCATAGCAATTAAAAAAAAAAGGTGAACATTTTTGTCAACCCTAAATATCTCACGAACCAATAACGCTAGTGACTTGAATTAAATTTTATATTAAATATTGTAACGTGATACCAAACAATTACCTTTTTGGAAAAAAATTCCAATTAACGTTTTTTTATAAATCAAAAAAACTGAAAAAAAAAAATTTGTCACCTCAAAAATTTTACGAAGAAAAAATGATTTTATCTCCAAAACAATTTTGTGCAACGAAGAATGACGTTTTCAACATCTGGTAAAATTTTTCGAAAAATCTCATTGACATATTGTTTTATAAAAAATAGAAACCTAAAAAAAATATTACTCAAACTTGGTAAAAATTGATTTTCGACTAAAATATCCTTTCAAAATTTTGAGATTATGGTTTCCAACTAATTTTATCTTTTATGAAATATTGTTTTTCACATTCGGAAAAATTTTGAGAAAAATGGAATTAACGGTTTTTTAACAAAAACTTAAAAACCTAAACAAAAATTAACAAAAGTTGGTGGTAAAAATTGATTTTCGACTCAAATATCTTTTCAAAACTTTGAGATATTGGCTCCAAATTAGTTTTATCAACATTAAAAAACATTCAGATAAATTTTGAGAAAAATCGAATTGACAGTTTTTTAACAAAAAATAAAAACCTAGTAAAAGCATTACTAAATGTTCGTAAAAATTTATTTTCGACTCAAATATCTTTTCAAAAATTAGAGATTATGGTTTAAAACTAATTTTGTCTTATAAGAAATATTGTTTTCAACATTCGGTAAAATTTTGAGAAAAATCGAATTGACAATTTTCTTACAAAATATAAAAACCAAAAAAAAAAAAAAAACAATACTAAAACATTGTAAAAATATACTTTCGACTCAAATATCTTTTCAAAAATTAAAAATATTGGCTTCAAACTTATTTTATCTCACAGAATATATTGTTTTCGACATTCAATAATTTTTTATAAGAAACCAACAGTCCGTTTTTCCATAAAAATAAAATCTTCAAAAAATAGTGTCTACGTAAATTTGGTAAAAATTGATGTTCGGTTCTCGATATCTCGTGAACTTTCAAAATTTGATAACTCGAAAACGGTACAAACTATTTATAAGAACTAAATAACTGTATACCTACCAAAAATATTTCTGAGAAAACTCAAAACATAATTTTGCACGTTAAGATTTTTTTAAGAAATTAGATTGAATTTCATCTTTTGAAGATAAACTTTTTTGAAAAGTATTTTTTTTAAATCTTAAAATATATGTTCTTCTATACTATTTTGAAAAGACTACTGGGTACTTGATCAAGTTTGTGCAACCCAGGTGTGCTTTATTTTCTGATTTTTTTTTTCGATTTTAGAAAGTCTCAAAACTAATTTTATAGAAATTCTCAACAACAAATTTATTTTAAGGTCCAAATATAGCGATCAAGTCTTGAGTTACCAAATTTTAAAATTCTATAAACTGAGAACACTTGAAAAATAAGTTAATCTCCTATCGCTAATTTTTGTTTGAAATTGTATCAGTGTAAGAATGTCTCTAAAAGGTTTTGAACCAAATTTAAAAAGGTTGAGTCCTAAATTCTCTCAAATTCTGAATAAGTAAAAAATTTAAAGAACTAAAAATAAGTCCCAATATAAAAATTGTTAAAAAATAACGAAAATAAAT
Organism: Eupeodes luniger; assembly: GCA_951509635.1. Taxonomy (NCBI): domain Eukaryota; kingdom Metazoa; phylum Arthropoda; class Insecta; order Diptera; family Syrphidae; genus Eupeodes; species Eupeodes luniger. The sequence continues at coordinate 131,429,046 of OX608074.1, forward strand.
TATAATATTGCAATTTTTCATCAAGTCTTATTGATTTTAGATTGTACCTTTAAATAATGTAAAGCGTCAAAATTTGTATTAAAAGTCAAATTTAAAAGTATTTTTGCTTTATTTGATGATTAGATGTTTCTTTATTAAATATCTTTTTGCATAATACTTTTTTTTAAAGTACATATACAAAATTTAAGTAATCAACAAATATTTTCACATTTTTTTACTTAAGCTTAACAGGTATTTTCGATTTCTGAAATTTAATAACAAATTTTTCCTCAATTTGTCAAACTCTATCATTTTGAGCATCGTCATGAACGCGTTTTTTTGTTCAAATACCTACAAGTCCAATCTTATTTTCTCAATGTTTCATTTTTTGAATTTCTTTTGACAATCATTTTTATTGTCTTCAGATATATCGAGATTAATTTCTTTCGGAAAATCATGATGATAAGATTTATATTGTGCCACATGCCAAAAATCTCCATCAGCGGTTGATGGTTTGGTGTGTATAAAAATAAATTGAAAAATTTCCCTTAGCAAAAAAAATATTTTAATTTTTATCTCTTTTAAATAATTTTCATTTCTTGTTTTTGTTTTTTGTTTGTTTTTAAGACTTCAAAAAGTTTGAATACACTTAGTTGAAGGCCAAATGAAATATTGGTAACTTAAACTTTTTATTTTCCCAAACTTTATCTCTCAGCATCTTATGTTTCATGTGAAAAACAACAACACACCAAAATATCAGTTGACAAGATTCCATACATAATTTTATGTATTTTTCTTGAAATTCCAACAAATCCAAAACAAAAATGCATCATAGCAGATATTTCCCAAGTCATCTCTACCCTATTAATTTCCACTCTTGTGGAAGAAGAATAAGAGAAAAAATACTTTCACATACCGTGTGTACGTAATTTTATTACCTTTTTCATCATCAAAATGATTAATGAACATCAAAATTTATATTTATCTTCTTTTTTTTTTGTTTTATTTCAGGTAAGAGAGAGTGTCGACAAACGAGAAGAATCATTTTTGTAAACCTATCTTCACCAAAACAGTAAGTTTTAGGTACCTACCTACGTATATTGATTGCTTTTTTTTACTTTACAAAAGAATGAAAATAATTTCTTTGTTTTTTTTTTCTTGAGTTTCCCTTGAAAAAATATAAATGGATTCAGCTTGAAGATAACAATCAAAAATATAATAGGTACCACACAGTTATTTAATTTCTTTTTTTTTGTTTTCCATCTAAAAGTTAAACAGATTCCGTTTTAGGTCTAAGGTAAAAAGTATCTGTATCTTTGTATCTAAACTCTCTAACGTGTGATGGTTCAACACGGTTTTGTTGATTTGATCTTAATTGATTCTAATTTAAAGCAGTTCGTGCAACAAAATTGAATTTTAACCTTTTTTGGTGGGGAAAATAAATAAAAACAAAACGAATCAAAGAACCTTCAAATAATAGATCAAGATTTCTATCTTCCTATAAAAAAATGTATCTTTTTTGTTGTTGCTGGATGTGATTTTAGACTTTAACCCTTTTATTTGAATATTTTGTCAGCCTCCATTTTTATTTGTGATTCTGTAACAAAATATAGCAACATAAAAATGAGTGTATTAATTTACATAAGATATATGTAGGTAGGTTTTTTTGCATTTATTTTTTGGGGTAACTTTATCCTTTTACTCGACCCCAAAAAAGATTGAATTGGGTAAAGTATCACTCACTCACTGTGACCAAATTTAGTGCCGCAATGCGATGAAAAAGGTACAAAATAATGGCAAGCGTCGGTGGTGGTGGTGGCGGTGCGACGAACGATTGTAAGGCAGTTTTCTCCTCGTTCACTCCACTCTGATGCCGCATCAACAACGGTGATAAATGTAGTTGACAATGGACTCTGACCTGCTGTGCTTTAAGCTACTCCTTTAGCTCCTCTTCCTCTTTTAATATACAGAAGTTATCCCCGGTTTAGAATGTAAAAATAATGTATTCACAGTAGAGTGCCATTAAGTCGGAGGTGAGTAATTTTACTAAATTACGAATTCGATAGCGATAACCTTAATAATTTGAAAAACTCAAGGGATTAATATATTTTTATCTTTGATACCCTTTAAAATATCTACATAAATGTCAAACTGCACAGTGGCTCAAGTTGTGTCGAAAAATCGCTCTAAATTATGTTAAACCTGAATCAATCAACCAATTTGTCTTAAAATTTAAGACATCACAAAAATTGACAAAAATTTAATTTTAAACACACTGACACACCCGTTTTTAAAACAATTATCATCTAACGTATTAATTTTGACAGAAACAGCACTCATTAACTTTTTTTTGGTCTTTGTGGAAGTGTCTGTCTTTTTTACAAATCCTCTTTTAGGCTTTTTTAGGGCGTTCCTCCTCCTTAAAGTAGTGTTTTTGAATCAATTTCTGACTATAACTACTTTAAGAACAAAAAAACAAACACAGTGGCTCCAGTTGCACAGATAAGCGGCCTAAAACCCATAACATTTAAATGATTAATCAATTCTAGTAAATTTTTCTAACATACCACAATTTTTCACCCACCCCACTGACATTGACACACTCACTTTTCAAAACATATTATTAGAGTCAGAAAGTTTGAGCGAAAGAATATTTATCATAATTTAGTTAAGTCTTAGAGAAAGTATTGAATGGAGTCTTATGAAAACTTTTTTCGCTTACCAAACCCTTTTAAAGCATTTATAGAAGCATCTATACTTTTCAAAATAACCAGGAATAAGGTTTTCCACTCCCATTTTTGGGGCGTTTTTGACAAATGATCAAAACACCTACAAAGGTGGTAATTGCAAAGATGTAACCTGATTTATTTGTTCTTAAAAGATTATTCGAGCATTTGTTTCAATCAACAATTCAAATAAATAACAATATATTTTTTGGACAAAAACGCTCCAAAAATGGGTGTGTCAAAAAATACTTACATGTTTATTGCGGTATTAACATAGTTATAGTAAGTCATTCTCCCAAAATCAACACTTTTATAAGTAAAACTCTTATAAAAGACTTTGGAAACTATATTTTTGGTAAAAACGCCCCCAAAAATGGGTGTGGCAAATAATTATTCCGTATTATTTTACCCTTAACTTAAAAATCCATTTAAAATAAACCGGAAAATACTAACATACCTATTAACTACAGAGAGTCAGAATCACGGCAACAAATCTTACATAAAATTCTCTTTAAATTTTCTTAATCATAACAACGAAAATGAGAGCTTTGACTGTTAATTTTATTGAAAGTTAGAGAAATAAAACTTTAACGTTAAAAAAAAAGAGTTAAAACGATGAACCATCAGAGACACGGTAGACAGGGCTACAAAACAATTTACGTGTTCTACGTGACTTTAGTTAGTTGGCAGTTTATCTTGTCGTGTACCTTACCTACCTTTACTCTTCTTCTTCTTCTTTTTCTTCGATTCTTTGAAAGGAAGGAAGCAAGAAGAAGAAACAAACAAGATGGCGAAAATGATGATGATGGTGAAGAAGAAGAAAATGGAATTTTTGACTTTTTCTTATTTCTTTTTCGTCAACCAAAAGCTGAGATATATTTCTTTGAAAAAAAAAAAAGTTAATCTTTTTCTTCTTTTCTACCTTAAGTTTGTTTATGCCAATTTCTTCATCAATTTACCCAAGTCTGACGGTTGACGGGAAGACAACACTGTTGGTACCAAAAAAGTTTAAAAAACAATGTTAGAGAAGGCAGAAGGAAGCTTAAGGATATTATATTGAATGTGAATGACGAAGATCAACGAATTCACGTAACATAGCCTCATACCTATAAAAAGGAATCTTTTTTTTTTTTGGGACACTCGGATACTCAATTTTATTTGTGTATTTTTTGATACAAAATTGATGTTTTTTTTTGTGTTGTACTCGTATATTCCATTGTTCGATTTCACATTCATCTTGTTTTAACAATTAAGGTCGAGAGTGGGTGGGTAAGTGCATAAATTTAAGTTTATATCAAGGAATATAGTGAGCTGAGAAAGGTATGTAGAAGATATGTTATGTTGTGAAACAGAAATTCATTCGAGTTGTGATTGAAGGGGAAAGATTATTTATACCTTCATTGAGACGATTTTCGCAGAAATGTTTACCTTTCTTCTTCCTCATACTTTGAAATATAAACATAAGTAAATGAATTTTTGGAATTTGAGAGATAAATTTTCATTTTTCTTCAATTTTGTATTCTTCCTGAACATGCACAGCACACCCACTTTGAAGTGATTATAAGGAAGGCGACTTTAAAGTATATTTATGTTTCAGCAATGAAACGATTAAGCTTTTTTGTCTGACATATGTATACCTTAAGTTTGTTGCATGTGATAAAAGTGACGGAAGACATAAAATACCATCGAGGAAAGAGGAATTATTTATTGGTTGTGATTTAGGAAAGGACGCGTGTCCTGATGTCAGGTTGGATGAGTAAGATACATAACATATGTATGTAGGTTGGAAGCGTATGGTCTGAATTACACACTTCCGAAGGATAAGTTAAAGTAAAGAGGCGTTTTGTTATAGCTAAACTCCCTCATTTTGTTAGTGGTACATTTCAGTCTAACATGACAGCAGTCTTGTAAATTAAGCACTTGGCACCTGATAAAGGATTTTTTCATGGAAATGAAACAGTCTTATTAAAAGAGTGTTTTTAAGCAGTTGTCAATTGTGTGATATTCAGCCATCCAAGCTCTTAAATTGATCGTGAGCTTGCAGACATACCTAGTGGAATTTGTTAAGAGACATTCGAAAACTATCGCCGAAAAAAGCACCAAGTTTACAAAAATAGACTAAAGGCAATCTAAGCGTAAGCAGCTATTAAATCCAGTGAAATTAGTTATTCATAATTTCAACAGAGATGAATTTCGGTAAATAGCTTGAATTTTAAAAATTTTTAAACTTCCTAAAAAGAACATAAACGTTACATTTGTAGCAAAGCAAACAGTTTAAGGGAGCTAAAAAGAGGTGAAGTGAATTGATGCCCTTAAAAATTTAAAAACGATGTTTTTGGTAATTTATAGAACTTTCATAAAAAAGTAATAAGAATTGTAGATTAAACTGTTTTGTGTTAGGAAATTCGGGACGTCCGATCAATTTATGGTAGAGCCCGAATGAGTGCCTCATCTTAAATGCACAGTTTTTATGGACATTTATGCTTTTAAGGCAGTAATTGCAAAGATGTTACCTGATTTGTTTGTTTTTAAAAGATTATTAGGGCATTTGTTTCAATTAAAAATTCAAATAAAAAATAGTATGTTTTTTGGGGAAAAACACCCCCAAAAGTGGGTGTGTCGAAAAATATATAAATGATCATTTTGATCTTAACATAATTTTCCCAAAATCAACGCTTTTAGAAGTAAAACTCCTTATAAAAGGCTTTAGAAACTATATTTTTGGGTAAAAACGCCCCCAAAAATGGGCGTGGCAAAATATTATTTCGTATTTTTTTCAGTTAACTTTAAGATTAATTTTTAAAAAATGAATTCAAGAACATTTACCTATAAACTTCAGACAGAATCAGCATCAAGACAACAAAACTGAAACAAAATTCTTTTTAAATTTTCATTATCATTACATCGAAAATTAACGTTTTAACTGTTGATTTTATTGAAAGTTAAAGTAATAGAACTTTAACGTAAAAAATAGAGTTATGCGTTTAAGGTAGTTATACAAAATCTAAATGTGTATACTAAAAAAGTTAAATTCTTTAAAGTAATTGGGAAAGGTTTTTAGTGAAAATTACTTACATAAATGCTTGTAAGGCACTTAAAGGAAAGGCTCATATCCGGGTTTTACTGTAGTAGTATTTTTAGAAAAATTTTAATTTATAAAATAAAAAATATATAATTAAATGTTTGTTTTTAATTTTAATTTTACCAAACAATATTTTGCACTAGATGAAATACATAAGTTTGAAGTCAAACTCTTCTTTTCTTTCAAAAACAATATTTTTTTCAATGTTTATTTGTATATTTTTATAGGGAATTGATATCTATTGTTTCCATAAAATTTGAGTCGAAATAAGTAGTTTTTATTTGTAAAAAACTGTCAATTGAATTTTTCTACAAATCTTACAAAATTGTAACAACTATGTTTTTAATAAGATGCAAACAGATAAATGTCAATGTCTTACTCCATCATCAGGAAATTTGAGCCGAAAACTAATTTTTACCAAGTTTTTGTTGAGTTTTTTCTAGGTTTTTATTTTTTGTAAATAAATTGTCAACTTTATTTTTAACTTCCCATAGGAAGTACGTCCGTACGTTCGCGGCGTTTTTTCGCCGCCCATAACTCAAGAACAAGAACCAGAAGAGATATCGACTTCAAATAAATTTTCTTATACAGATAATAAGGCAGAAAGATGCAGAAAGGGATCTCAACAAAATTGAGTGGGTGGTTTACCATAGTAGTTTAAAAAAAAGGTGAAAATTTTGGTAATATCTTACGAACCAAAAATGCTAGAGACTTGAATTAAATTTTATATAATATATTATCACGTGATACCAATGCAGTATATTCTTTTAAAAAAATCCAATTAACGTTTTTTTTTATAAATCAAAAAAAACTGAAAAAAAAAATTTGTCACCTCCAAAATTTTACGAATACAAAATGACTTTATCACCAAAACAATTTTGTGCAATAAAAAATAGCGTTTTTAACATCTGGTAAAATTTTGAGAAAAATCGAATTGACAGTTTTTTTTATAAAAAATAAAAACCTAAACAAAAAAATGTAAAAACTGATTTTCGGCTCAAACATCTTTTCAAAACTTTGAGATATTGGCTTTAAACTACTTTAGTCTTTAAAAAATATTGTTGTCAACATTCAGTAAAATTTTGAATAAAAACCTAAAAAAACTCAACAAAAACTTGTTAAAAATTTACTTACGATTCAAATAGCTTTTCAATAATTAAAAATATTATCTTGAAACTCTTTTTATTTCACAGAAAATATTGTTTTCGATATTCAGTAGTTTTTTTTATAAAAACCCAACAGTCCGTTTTTTCATAAAAAAATAAAATCTACAAAAAATAGTACGTAAATTTGGTAAAAATTGATGTTCGGTTCTTGATATCTCCCAAATTATTTTTATTCATCCAATTTGTAAAAATTTAAGAAATGCTACTTAAATTGGTAAAAATTTGTTTTCGACTAAAAATCTATTTAATAAAACTAGATTTTCAAACTAAACTATTTCTTTATATGAAAAATATTGTTGGTAATTTAAAAATTTTTAAGAATAATTCAACTAACAACTTTTTTAACCCAACACGAAAACCTACAAACTTTTTAGCAAGACAAATTGACAGACGGGTTGGGAAATTATAAGTGTGGGTCACATCCCAGCCTCTTTTTTAATTTTTAACAAATTTTATTAATAATATTTTACATATGACTAGCGGCCCGTCCCGGCTTCGCACGGATAGACAAAATTAGGTACAGATATTTAAGTTATAAGCATGCTAATTAAAACGACCACGAATCACTAAATTAGAAAAAATTGTATGCTTATCTTAAAGCCTCCCTGTACCCTACGTTGTCAAAGTGTCTGTTATACAAAACTTTGATTTTACCAGTCCTACTCTACGGCGCCGAGTGCTGGACGATAAGTAAAAAAGGGGAATTGATACTGGGCACTTTCGAAAGAAAAATTCTTCGACGGATTTTTGGTCCCGTATGCGACGATGGCGAATGGAGAAGAAAATACAACCGAGAACTGTATGAGCTGTACCAAGATGTGGATGTAGTCCAGAAGGCCAAGAAAAGACGACTACATTGGCTCGGCCACATCGAGCGAATGGACGACAACGCTCCAGCCAAGAAAGTCTTCTCATCCCAGCCTCCAGGTTCAAGACGACAAGGAAGACCGAACCTACGGTACAAGGACCAAGTGACTGCGGATGCCAGAGCGCTTGGTCTCGGTGACTGGAGAGTGCATGCGAGGAATCGTTCACGATGGAAGACTGCAGTATCTCAGGCTGAGACCCTTCATGGATTGTGAGCCGGATAAGTAAGTAAGTAAGTAGTACCCTACGTTGGCTGTGGTATTTCTAGGTGGCAACAAAATGTATTAATTTTCAGGAGATCCTACTCGAGAAAGTGCCACATACAATTTCCCGTAGGAAAAGCACTCTTTCCTGAAGTCGATACCAACTATGGAAAAAGTTTGTCCCTGGGATGTATTTATTGTTAGGGCAAAGGATATTTTTAAAGTGATCTGTAACCTTTTAAAAGATATGGGCAAATCAGTTGGTATCATTGGAATCCGCCGAACATGTGCGAGCTGACCAGCCACGGGACCTGTAATGATAGTTGCTACAATCACATTATCTCTTAATTCTTTGATCAATAGTCTTGTACCATTACACATATTGGGAGGGCTTAAATTTCTTAAAAGCATAACAGGTGTACCTAGCGGACAAAATTGTGAATCTAAACCATTCTCAGATCCCCTTGAACACACACAAAAAATTTCATCAAAATCGGTCCAGTCGTTTAAGAGAAGTTCAGTGACATACACACTCACAGAAGAATTATATATATTAAGATTTATTTTCTTAAAAATGTAACCAGATATCAAAAACGTAATTCTTTGTTGCGTACAATTATTCTACGGATAATATCATAACTTTTTCATAAAATATTAATTTGATGTGAAAAATTACGAGGAGTTAAGTATTTTACAAAATTAACATTCAACTACAATGGGCTCTTAGAAATTAGGCCCCAGGAAATAAGGCCCCAAAAAAAAAATGAAATAAGGCCCCAAAGCTTATACGCAAAACAACAACAAAAATAAATTGCATTTTATTGGGGCATAATTTCACTTATTGGGGCCTTCTTTCATTTTTTGAAATTGGGGTGTTATTTCATTATGAAATACGACCCCAATTCCAAACAATGAAATAGGACCCCAAATTATTTTTTGGGGCCTAATTTCATTTATCAATTTTTGTATTTTTCTTTAACTATAAAAACAAAACTGCAAATTTACAGTAAGCGTGACTGTTATTTAGATTGCATTAATGTAAAATTGTTTGGTGGGATGAGAATCTTGTCATATTAGTTAGATCAGTTCATCAATAGACATCGGTGAGTCAAGTTAAAAAAACAAAAAAAAAAAAAAAAAATGAATTGTGAAAGGTTTGCTGGAAAAAGGAGAAATAGCGAACTCCTTTATGTGCCAGTGCAAAAGATGATTTTTAAAAAAAAATCCGTGTATAAAAATAATGTGAAATATGTGTGTTGGAGGAATTCCTGCAAGGCAAGAATAACTCTTTTACCGGAGGGTACTTGCGAGCTCGCCAAAAATTACGTAGATCACAACCACGAGGATGACGAAGCGGCATATAAGGAGCTTAAGGCCTTGAATCGTATTAAAGACGATTGCCTGGATGCGGTTAGTACCCTATGTGGAGAAACAAATGCTTTAAGCAGCATAAGATCCGTTTATCGGAACACTTGTGATAGGTAAGATCATATTAATTTTCATTCAGATAATTGGTTTATATTTCAATGTTTTTGTAACAGATTCCAGGAAGAAACAAAGAATATTCCCTTAACTAAAATAAGGAGAGGACTACAATACCTGGTGAATAAGAACTTTATAACTTCACCGGTAAGTCCCCTCCAAGTGATTGAGGCATTCCACCTGGAAACAGTTTGGAACAAGTTTGGCATTTCCAAGGACGAAGCAAATCCACGGCCATTTTATACAACATGCCATATGGAAGAGGGGGATTTCGCATGTTGCTTATTTTCTTCTTTAAGAACCATTGATCTTATTAGAGAAAATATTCCACCGGAAAACCGTACTTTTCTAATGGATGGTACATTCAAAATTGTACCACAAGGCTGTTTTAAGCAGCTTTTGGTGATATACGTGGAATATTTTGGTGAGGTAATCTTACAACCAACAGTGACCCCAAGCATATATATAAAGAAACTTTGCATACACCCAACCTCGCACTTACTCCAAATCGAACAGTGACCCCAAGCAGGGGGGTTGCAGGAGGGCAGCATGCCCCCCCATACATATACCACTGTTTTTTTATCATCAATCTGTGAAAAATCGAATGTTGTAGCAGCAGATTGATGATAAAAAAAATCGCGCGATTTTTTTTATCATCAATCTGCTGCTACAACATTCGATTTTTCACAGATTGATGATAAAAAAACAGTGGAATATGTATGGGGGGGCATGCTGCCCTCCTGCAACCCCCCTGCTTGGGGTCACTGTTCGATTTGGAGTAAGTGCGAGGTTGGGTGTATGCAAAGTTTCTTTATATATATGGAATATTCGCGCAATTTTTTCATCATCAATTTGTTTCAGATATTTCCAGTTTTTTTTGTTCTCATGGACAAGCGAACCAAGAAATCATACGAACATCTATTAGGGTACATAAAGACTAATGTATTCGATATAAACCCTTCGATTTTCCTGACCGACTACGAGCAAGCTATGAGGCAAGCGGTAAAAAAGGTTTTCCCGTTGACGAAAAGTGTTGGATGCTGGTTAGTAGTTCAATTATTGATATACTTATATTTTTTTAATATAGATTTCTTATTTTCGTAGGTTTCATTACTGCCAGGCTCTAAGGCACAATATGCGTCGCAGAAGTTCACTGCTTCAGTATGTAAGGGCCTCGAAGCCTGCGTCCTTACTTTATCACAAATTAATGGCACTCCCTCTACTTCCTCCCCATCTGGTTGAAAGTGCATTTCGGGACATAAGGTCCAAAATATTGCTAATGGATGCCGAAAACCGTTTCGCGTCTTTTCTATTGTATTTTGAAAACCAATGGATTCAAAAAGTAAGAACTAACAAAAAATCTAATACTGCTGGTTTTTCAATTGTAACTTCTTCTTTAAGGTTGGTGCTGAAGGCTTTAGTGTTCATAAGCAGAACACTAGAACAACATCAGCTGTGGAAGCTTATAACTGTGTTTTGGGGCGTTCCGCAATTAAAAACGGGAATTTCTTCAAGTTCGTGAGTGTTATCCGGAACGAAGAATTTTTTAAAAGCCGACGTTTCTCCCTAATCAGTGAAAGTGGTGGCTCAATATGCAAACGCAGAAAATATAACGTGGAGAAGAGCTCCAAAATAGAGGAGGCAACACATCTTTTGCAAGAAGGTCAAATTACGGTCGATACCTTTCTCTCGCGAATGGTATATGCAAAAAACGGCATATGTGTAGATATGCTTCCAGAAGACAACATATTTGCTGAAGAAACATCCAGCGAAGGGGAACCTTGGGAAGGTGAAACAAACGAAGAACAAGTGCCGATTCCTGAGGACAGCGTTTGCATCATTTGCAAAGATCAAAGAAGCAACATAGTGTTTTTGCCATGCAAACATTTAAAAACATGTTCAATTTGCAGTTTGAAATTACAAGCAGAATCGATTGCAAATAATGAAAACAGCTTCAAATGCCCTTGCTGCAGACAGGCTGTGCAGGACACTATGCAAGTATTTGTATGAGTTTGGGGTGTTATTTCATTTCTAAAAATAAAAACACTAGGAAACAAAATATTGGGGCTTTATTTCATTTATTTCTTGGGGCCTGTTTTCATTTTGTTGGGGCTTTATTTCCACATTAAAAATGGGGCTTTATTTCATTATGAAAAATCACCCAATTTGTTGGGCTTTATTTCATTTTATTGTTTGGGGCCTTATTTCCTGGGGCCTAATTTCTAAGAGCCCTACAATGAAACATTAAAATGTATCTACCAAACCACAAAATAAAATTGTCTGTATGTGAATTTGTAGAGCAACTATTCCAAAATTAAGTTTTCCGTCATAATGATCAAACCTATTTTTTAGTCAACAAACGTCACCACAATTCTTAGCCATTTAGTAATATTCAAGAATTCAACGGCACTCGACTTTTTTAAGGAGATATTTATGGAAGTATTTAGGAAGAACAGATCAAGCTCTTAATAATATTCAGCTTTGTCGAACTTTTTTCCAAGTAAAAACATTTTGTTATCTAATTTCCTTCGACTTATTGGAACGATGTGCTTTTCTTATAATGGTAAAAGTCATAATTTAAAAATTAATAGTATTTAAAATTATTTTCTGTTTGTTTTTATTCAATATGCAGAATATTGATGAAGACAAAGGACATTGAAAAACTTAATAACTGATTCAAAATATTACCTTTTTTCAGTAGCAATTGGTCAACAACTATCAGAAATTGTAATCAATCATATTTGTCAAGTTTGTTTGAGGGTATGAAATAATTTATTCTTTCAATAGCTATACATATGTCTGTAAAGGTTGTTTTTTCGAACTTTATTAAAAGAACTTTTAGACTATAACCCATAAGTTGGTTTAATATGGAAGCAGAAGTTGAATGGGTTTGTAAAAAGCCATGTCAATGACTAAATGAAAGGTACCTTTCTATAAAATTATGCTAAATTTTGATGCGAACTCCTATTTTAAAGTTACTCTTAAAGAATTGGTCAATTTCTTGAAGAAGGCCTACAAAGCACTCATTGAACAAAATGTGGTAGGTTTAAGCTGACGTGATAGTCCCACGTAGTAACTATTAGGCTTTTAGGGTACTTTACATTATCCCAAAAATAAAATGTTGAAATCCCGAAGTTTTGACTCTTGAGATGTTTTATTGTCAAGCCAACAGTTTAAGAGTCAATAGTCGACTTATACCATGCTTATTTATTAATATCGCTTAAGTATAACTTAAATCCAAATCAAAATTATACACTCTTAAGTTTAAATCATCATCATGTCAAAAACCCCCGCAAATAGATTTCAAAATCCTAACCATCATAACCATCTTTGAGTTAACACAACTTTTCCTTCTTCAAAGTTAAAAAATCTCTCTCCTTCTTGGTTTGTTTTTGCTTTATTTTATGTACAATGAAGTCGCAAACACAAATAAGGTTATACAACATCCGCAGACGCCATATTTATAAATATATTTCGCTGTCAAGTTCATGTCAAAATGACACACAAGGTGATCCACACAATTTGATCGCTGAACGCAGACAAAATCGCAGGCGGATTTAATTTGGAGTGAACTCGTTGTTGATGTTGTTGTTGCTTTTTGTTGTCAACACTGATGAAGGTGGTGTAGAATAGCATGTAAATAAAAGTCTGTTATTTTAGAGACCAAACCTACGCCTAAGGCTTCAAAACATAAAAGAAAAACGTATAGAAATTATGAGGAAAGAAGGTTATTGAACGTCAATTGAACTTAAGTTATGTTTTTTATTTTCATTTTTGTTGGTTGTAATAATAAACGTTTATCTATATGATAAACGAACTTCACAATCTCCTCATTCATCAAAGTAATAATACAAAATTAAAATGACTTATCGATAAATTTATCTTTCAGGTATTTTCCGTAAAGGGTTGCCACGTTTTTTTTTTTTTCTTTTCAAGAAATGAAATTTATTTGTTTTGAAAAAACTGCTGGTTATTTAATATAAAGCTTCAACAGACAGTTTCATTTGTTATTTTCACTACCAACACATTTTTTAAAAATCCACTCGAGTGAATTTTTTTCACTTCTTTAAACTCAGTTGGAAAATTCACTTAAATGAAAGCAAAATTATCACATTTTAACGTTTTATAAGCCTGTTTTACTCTAATAAAATCTCATGATGACTTTTTTTTTTGAAAAAATGAAACATCGGTACCAATTTTTTGTGAAGTGAAAACATTTAAGCTATATTTGAAAAATTCTGAAAATCTGTACCAAAGATTTAACGTTTTTCCTTCAGGAGATCACAAACAAATTCTCAACCGTTTATTTAGAGACAACAGAACACGTTTAAGTTCAACTTTAAATTAATTTTTACAACGACCTACGACGAATTCGATTGAATTTGACACATTTAAAAACCGCTTCAGAGAAACAGCGAGATTTCGTAGTTATTCTGTCACCTTAGTTAAACGAACCCAGGTTAAGTGAAAAAAAATCACTTAATGGTATTCCGGATAAATGATAACAAATTTTCCTTAACCTTACTTAAAAATTTCACTAAGCGGAGATTAAAAAAAAAAGAAAAATTAGGTAGCGCAACAGTCCGTAAAGAACCATGGCCTAGTGACTTACAACTCTCAACCATTCCTGTGTGCGAGTAATGTTGTCAGAGATGGAGGGGACCTAAAGCTAAACCTAAAGCGGAGATTTAAAGCTAGACAAATTTTTATTTGTTTAAAAAAAAAACATGTCATTCCTTTTAAAAGTCGTTTATGTCTTGAAAACTGTGGTAAAGATGAAAAATAAACAGAAAATGTATGTGTTCAGCAAAGTTTTTGTGTTTTTTTTAATTCAATTTTGTTTTTTCTAAAAAGAGTTTTGTTTTTTAAGAACATTATACAATGGGTTTTATTCTTAGGTGATATTCGACAAATTGTTGGATATACATACAAACAATTTATTAGATAAGCGGGTTTTTTTCTTGAGAAATACTTTTTTAATTATGTCTTACTGTAATTCTTGTGTGTACTTCTTCAAAAATATTTGTACCCTTCTTCTTCTACTTTTTCAATATCGGACTTGTTATTGAGCTTCTTCAAAGCAAGTTGTGCAGCAAAGGTATTTAAAAGGGGTTTTCGAGTTTTCAGATTAAATTAATTAAAAATTAAAATCAATTTTTACAGCAACCTTGAAAAAATACCCCCAAAAGCCATCATTATAAAGGAAACCTGAAATTTTCATTTGAAATAAAAGAACTCACAATGGCAACTCTACTCCCGCTTCGATTAAACTCTGCCGGTAGAAAAACAGAGGTCAACTTATCAATAATTGGCTGCAAAACCTACTCTCGCATTGTTAGCAAACTTTGTTCACATTTGAAACGCTATCCTTTGGGTAGAAGGCACCAAAGATTTTGATTAAAACATATTAAAACCCGTTTAAAAAGAACATCAAAATTTCATAGTATTTCATTCCTCTAAGCAAAAATGACTTAAACAAAACTAAGTTTTCAATTAAGTATACAAAACTTAAAGGTTTTTTTACTTAAAAATGTTTCCCTTAAGCAGCCACTTCTAAAGAAAATAACAAAATTGTTTTATTTAAGCGGGTTTTTCCCAAATTGGCTTTAACTCGAACTAAAATTTCGTGTGTATATTTATTCAAACATATTTTTATCGAATTATTTGTTAGCGAGAACAATGAATCTGAATATTTTTTTTACCACAGTTTAACCTATGGGAAGCTAAATATTTCAAAAATATCCTAAAATAAATCAAGTTAAAACAAATAACAAGAAAACCTTACCCACTTTTACTACATCAATAAAATAGAAGAGAGGTCAAAGAATAGATTGGCAACGCAAACTACTTTCGTTAATCAAGCGTTGTTCTACCCTATGCGTTAAAGGATCATAAAATATAGTAAAACCCGCTTAAGAGAAACAAATAAATTGCCTAGTTTTTCTTATACCAAAACCTCTTTTTTCAATAAAAAATATAAAATTTAATGGGTTTTTTCACTTAAGCTAGTTTTGCTTGAGCAAAGTTTTTTAAAGAAGATCAAAAAAGTGTTTTAGATAAACGGGTTTTGCGTTTATTGGGTTTTATTTAAATTATGTTTAATGTGTTTATTTATTCAAACATATTTAAATCCCATTTGCTTTTTATTGTTTGAATATAATTTGAGAAAATATCTGCTCGAATCTTATTTTTACCCTAGTTTACCCTATTTAAAGCAAAATGAAAAAATACACCCCAAAAACTATTCTTCTTAAAGTTTAGAATAAGAAAACCTGACCTATTCATTTACTGCAACATTAAAATTTAAAAAAGAACTCACTATGGCAACTCTACTCCCACTGCGATAAAACTCTGCCGGTAGATAAAAAAAAGAGGTCAACGTATCGATTGGCTGCACAACCTACTCTCGTAAAGTTAGGCACCCCGTACCTTCTCTTCTCCGTCGTAGTCGCCATCTTCGTAAACCGAAAACTATAAACTTACTTTATTTTTATGCAAAATTAGTTTCTAAAACTTTCATGCAAATTCAAAATCGAAAGCACAGCACAATTGCAGTGCTGCAAAGCAACATTTGCATGTGGAATGCAATTTGAAGTGCATCGTGTAAATTATTTAATTGGATTCTTTTTCATTCTACGAACCATATATGAGTTGAGTATACTCCATGGAACGTATAAATGGGGAGGCGGTGACAAGTCTGTTATATTCGCATGGTGTCGTTGTTGATCCCCTGGCCATGGCGGTGGCGGTAGCGGTGGTGGTGGCAGCCGCCAAGCCAGGCCATCAATGGCAATGAGGGTGAATTAGAATAATACACGCATGGATTTGCATTAGCTAGCTACATCAGCAACTATCGCTCTCACTTTATATCGCACATGAATTAGCAATACCGACCGCTTGCATTTGAAGCACCATCAAGCGACCTGAGCTGGCCAAGGCAAGGCTGTACTAGGGAAGGCAATTCACCCACCGCCATCGCCACCATGCGCTTTGGCTGTGGCTGAGACTGCACTCAGCAGCGAGTATTGTTACTTCAAAGAATGCAGAATGCAAATTGCCTTTCCCAGTGCCTGCTGCCACCGACATACACTGCCACTGCCGCTCCCGCTGCTGCATGTTGCTGGACGATTACAATTTTGCTCATCTCGTGCCATTACCTCGGATTTTAACTTCAACTCGAGTTACGGTGACGGTGGCGACGACGTAAGTGACGGACACGACAGAATTGTGCGTGCGTCTGTCGTCGGTCTTTGGTCGTTGGTCGTCATCGGTAGTCAGAGTCGGAGTCGGTACGGTAGTCGTTTGTAATGTCGAAGAGCCAGAGCCGGAGTAAAACCCATTTTTATTGCTTTGTGGCGATGGAATATTGAAAGTTTAATTGCTATGCCCATTAATTGTTTTTAATTGCTTGTTGTTGTTGTTGTTGGCGTTCTGTGTTCGCGTTCACTGTGTTCAGCGTTCGTGTTTTTGAGCTTTTATATAGTGTTGTTGGGTTGTTTTACGACCTTATTATTATTATTATGATTTGCACTCTCTTGAATTGGCTCTTGAGTGAATTGTATACATGATGGTTATAATGTAGATATATTTTGCGTGCATAATAAGCCTTATATTGAAATTGCACAAATGCAAGATCGCGAGTTGTACGAAATTGCTTTTTGAAGTGATGACAGGTGACAGACTATGAAGCAGTAATGAGAATGGCCATATTAACGAATGTCTGGGTCTGGACTACAACCAATTAAAGAGAAGGTAATATTTTTCATTTATAAAGGATTTATTGTTCAAGTTGTTAAAAAGAGAATAGGTACATCAAAAGATCATATTTTTTGATATTTCATAAGAATTGTTAAAAATCGTTTTCTGAAGTGGAAACTCGTTAATAGGCATTAAAACTCGATTTATATGTTAAAAATTTCGTTTTTGTTAAAAATGAGAATTTCGTTATATTAATCTTAGATTCGGTTATAAGTTTTTATTTTTTAAAATTCCTACATAAACCAAAACTCGCCTCATAAATGAAAAACTCGTTTTTATCGAAATACATTTTCTTACAAAACAAACTGTATTAAACAGTTGTCTATGAATTTGCATTAAGTAGTAAACATGAAAATAAAAAATAATACTAAATAATAATAAAATTTACTTTTTAAAGTTGAAACTCGTTTTAAAAATCAAAGCAAATTTTTCAGATATTATATGTGATTTCTTCACTTAAGGAGGCATGATTTCTATATTTATCAAATTTTACAGCAGCCTTAATCCAATTAACAAAAATAAAAGAATAACTGAGTTAAAACTCATTTTCAAAAATGAAAACTCGTTTTTTGGTCACTGAAACTCGTTTTTTTTTCTAAAAAACACTATTTGTATCAATTTTGTTTAAATATTGTTTGGCAATTTTATTCTTGAAATTTTATATACAAATTCAGATTTGTTTTCTGAAGTTAAAACTAGTTGTATCAAATTCCATTATTGTTTGGAAACATGATGTGTTTCAATTTTATTTAAAAGAAGTTTTTATAAGTTCAATTAAATTGCTTGAAAACGTTTTTTAATAAAAAAAAACGCGTTTTTAACACTAAAAACTATTTTTTCAGTTAAAATTTTATTTATTAAAAATTTGAAGCTTTAATAAATACATAGTTGTCTTCAATTTAAATTATAAAAAAAAAATATAACTGTGAGTAAATTTTGAGTTGTCAAAACTCAATAAAATATCAAATTTCATGGAAACTGTACAAATTCCTCTTAGAAACTCGTTGTGAACATCAGAACTGAGTTTTTAAATTCAAAGTTTGTTTCCTATAGAAAAAACGGTGCCGTGCAATAACGCCGAGCGAAATAACGCCGAATTCTGAAATTCGGCCTTATTTCACTTTAATAAAGTGAAATAACACCGAATTTTAGCATTCGGCCTTATTTCACTATTGGAAAGTGAAATAATGCCGATTCGGCGTTATTTCACTTTTGGTCCTATGCAAAATGCTTATTACATCTCAGTCTCAAATCTAAGTATTTTGAGATTTTGCTAGCATTTTTACTAGAAAAATCCAAAAATATTGAGATCTAGATTTCTCCAGGTGTCAATGACACTTTCTATACTTTGAAATACAAAAAAAAAACAGTGTTTGAGGAAGCCTTGGCCTTTAACAAAACTTTATTTTATCCAAAATAAATAGTATATAATTAATTTTTCTTGCAAAATAAAATTGAACTAACAAAACATTTTCTCCTCACATTTAAAATAAATTTGTTATTTTATTAATATGTTAACATTACTATTTCTGTTTCAAAATTGTTTACATTTTTTGATTCTGGTAAGACCAAGATCAGTTAAGAGAAGTAACGTGAAGTGAAAGTTTCAGTATTGATTGAAATTGAAAAGTATAGAACTAATACCTAATTATGTACATCTACAACATCAAAGCTAATAATTAAATATTTCAGTTTCATTCAAAACCGTTAAATTACCACATACGAATAAGGTTTTAAAAATGCATGTTTTTTAAGGTAAGACAAATTTAGCGGCATGGACCAGAAAAAAATTAAATATTAGAATTTACATTTCAGCTAAGATTGCATTTTTTGAGAATTTGATCGAATACAAATTTAAAAAAATATACTATAGGCAGAAATGGCAGCGAGCGGAGCGAGCGGAAAAAATTTAGCCCAAAAGAGAATCAATTTGGGGTGTGAAAATAAAAAAATTCGCGCGGGTGTGATATAGGCGCCTGCCTGACGACTTTACATACAACTTCTTTCAATAAAAACACCTGTGGGTGGCCGGCTTCGCGGGTTCTCAGGATTTTAACTCCCTTTTTCGGGGTCACACCCGCTCACGCAACTCGTTGCTCCGCTTAGGGTATGTAAAGTCGCCAGGCAGGCGCCAATATCAACAGCTTTTTTGAATAAAAGCACCTGTGGGTGGCCCGCTTCGCGGGATCTCAGGATTTAAACTCCACTTTTCGGGGTTCACACCCGCTCACGCAACTCCGTTGCTCCGCTTAGGGTATGTAAAGTCGTCAGGCAGGCGCCAATATCAACAGCTTTTTTGAATAAAAGCATCATCTCAGGTGATGAAGATAAAGTGTGAAAGTGACATAAGACCAAATTGGCCTTAAGTCACTTTGGAAAGCGACATAAGGCCAACTGTTGAAATTTGGCCTTATGACGCTTTCGAAAAGTGACATAAGGCCAAATTCTAAAATTTGGTCTTAAGTCACTTGCCCTTATGTCACGGCACCTTAGTTTCTCCTTGCAAAAGTTTAATTAAACCGAATTCTCTGTTTTCTCTCTTTCGGCTTTATTTCCCAATTGGCATTCGGCGTTATTTCACTTATCCAAAGTGAAATAAGGCCGAATGCTTAAATTCGGCGTTATTTCACTTTAGCAAAGTGAAATAAGGCCGAGTTTCAGAATTCGGCGTTATTTCGCTCGGCGTTATTGCACGGCACCGAAAAAACTTGTTTTGTGTTTTGTACAAATGTTGCCTTACAGGATCCTAATAAATACATTTTGCAGAATAAAGTTTTGAAAACAAATTTGATTTCGTTTTTAAATGCTGAAACTCGTTTATCACATCAAAAATCATTTTACAGTTAATATTTCATCTATTCTAGGGCATGCCATTTTTATTAAAAAAATTACAACTTTATTGATAATTTCTTTAAAAATCTTAATAATATAAATGCATTTAATTTCATTGAAATTTAAAAAAAAATGCCAGGGTAAGAAACTCGTTTTTGAACACCACAATACCGTTTTCAGTTAAAATCTTGTTTTTGGAAAACAGAGATTTTATTTATCAAGAAATTTGTAGATGTGTATCAGTATAACTTCGATTACAAAAATGTTGATATACGTAACAAATAAAAATTCGTTTTTCCAAAGAAGAAACTCGTTTATTTTTCATGAAAATGATATCTTTTGAGAAAAACGATAAATATTGCAATAATTTTCAAAAGTTTGTTAGTTTCAATGGTACAAATTTAAAAGCCCAAACAAATCATAAAAAACGTTTTTGAAATTCAAAACTCGTTTTTTTGTTGTTAAATTTTGATAATTTGATATTTTGTTTATCAGTCTTACTGCGATTACAAAAAATGTTAATTTTCGTAAGAAATAAAAAACTCGTTTTTCCAAAGAAGAAACTCAGTTATTTTTCATGAAAATGATATCTTTTGAGAAAAACGATAAATATTGCAATAATTTTCAAAAGTTTGTCAGTTTCAATGGTACAAATTTAAAAGCCCAAACAAATCTTAAAAATCGTTTTTGAAAATCAAAACTCGTTTTTTTTGTTGTTAAATATCAATATTTTGATATTTTTTTTTATCAGTCTTACTGCGATTACAAAAATTTTAACTCAAGTAAAAAATAAAAAACTCGTTTTTTCCAAAGAAGAAACTCGTTTATTTTTCATGAAAATGATATCTTTTGAGAAAAACGATTGTTATTGCAATAATTTTCAAAAGATTGTCAGTTTCAATGGTACAAATTTAAAAGCCCAAATAAATTTTAAAAATCGTTTTTGAAAATCAAAACTCATTTTTTTGTTGTTAAATTTCGATATTCTCATATTTTATTTATCAGTCTAACTGCGATTACAAAAATGTTAAATAACTAAACAAATAAAAAACTCGTTTTTCCAATTAAGATACTCGTTTATTTTTCATGAAAATTATGGCTTCTAAGAAAAGCGATAGATAAGTCAATAATTTTCAAAAGTTTGTCAGTTCTAATGGTAAAAATTTGAAAGTCCAGAAATATGTCAAAACTCGTTTCTTTGTTGTTAAATATCGATATTTTTGCTCCTAATTATTTAAACTAAATATAGAAATTATTGAAAAGTAAAAATTTGGATCAACAATTTCTTTCCATTAAAAAACAAAATCTGGTTTTAAAGTAAAAATTATCATTCAACATTAAATCTTGTTGGTTTTTAAGATGGCATAACAATTTCTATGAACAAAAACAATTTTACACAATTTTGATGTTATTTTCAGAACTTATTCATAAAATTTCATGCATGAAATAAAACTCCTTTTTACACGAAGTATCGATTTTTTTATGGGAACATTATTTGTTTCAATTTTATTAGCCAAAAACATGAAATTGAATAAAAAATGTTAACATTTGTTTTTAAAAACAAAAAAAAAATGTTTGTTAAAATTTTGCGAGACTCAAATTGACAAAAAGATAATTTTGAAACTACCTTGATATAATTTTAAATATTACAATTCATTAAAATGTTAAAATCGTCTTTGAAATTCAAAACTCGTTTTATTTTAGTTGAAATTTTCGTCTTTCTGAAATGAAATTTAAAACATGAACTTTGATAAAAAGTTAAAAAGTCAAAATTTTACACTAAAAATTTGTCAAATGATCTCGTTTTTGATCATTGAAACTAGTTTTGTTTCCTTTAAAAATGTGTCTTTTTGAAGTAAATATGTATATGGATCTCTTTTGAGCCCTTTGTCAGTCTTAATTTAAATAAAATATGTATTTGGAAATCAGTTTTGCTAAAAACAATAAACCTTGCACTTAAAAAAATAGTTAAAACTCGTTTTCCCAACTTATTTATTATTGTTTGCTCAAGAAACAAGGTTTTGAATCAAGAGTTGTTTTTTTTTCTCCGAGATAGTTTTGAATCAATCTTTCAGATGAATGCTCCTATTTTTGCATGAATCTACAAAATACCCTTAAAAAAATATTCCTTCGTCATCATCATCTCCATTAAAAAATACTTCAAGTACAAAAATATTATGGGGGTGTTATTTATACAAATAATATGATGAATGGAGAAAGTTGAAAGTGCAATGATTCTCATCATGGGAATTATTGTTTTTCAAAAAAATAATGCATTTTTTTTCTGCATGTATGAAATAAAGATTAAGGTGGGAAAAAAAGTTCATAATTTTATTTCCTTTTTTAATATGAAAATAATTGTGGAATAAAAATAATAATAATTATTACATATTTAAAAATAAATGAAGCAATTTTATAATTGTGATGAAAGGAAATTTGTATATGAGTGATAGCTCGGTTACACATAATGTTTCAGCAATTTTGAGGCTTTAATTAAAAGTTCTTGAACTGATATAGGAATAATAAGCAATTGATGTAAGCGTGGAAATAATAAACCAATTTAAAAAATGTTTAAATTTATTAAAAAGGAAGCCCCTTGAACCTTAAACTTTTTAAAAATGTTGATAAAGATTCAGAATTTAAAACCTTTCAAGTGCTGACACGGGGTCAAATAAATGTTTTACTTTAATTGTGTTCGGAGAGGTTTCGGGGTCCATATATCAATCTTTCAAGTCTTAAAGCTAAATATGACCCATTTTCAAGATAAGTTTATTATTCTAAGAATCATAGCTTCAATGACACAGAGTATGACCAAATAATCAAAAAGCAAAAAGTAACCCCACTTTTTCAACAAAACACTAGCAACGTCTAAGTTCCGCTTCAAGGGTTTTTATTTATGAATTTCTATAAACAGAAACACGCTGTTATTTTTGTTGTTGTTGTATGTATATATTTTCCAACAAGTTTCTGTCTAGGTTTTCTTTTTTATCCGAAGTTTGCCTTCACATATTTTGTCTATTGAATTCAAATTGAATGGCATCCCTTCAGCTTATTCACCTGGTATCTGTATCTGTATCTATGTTTGTAGCTATGCTTTTTCAGTATACGAATATCTGCTAAGCTATTTCTATAGAGCTCAATGTCCGTCGTCGCTCGTCCATTGATCGCTATGCTACGTTGCATCGGTTGAATGAATTGACCGACGACTATGACGATGTTGATTTCTATGGTGACGACGATAACTTTGACGTTGACGCTGTCAAAGACTTTTGTCATAGTCTTTTTAACTTTTCATTCGCGTTTATATGGTATTTTTATACTTTGCAGCGTTCCTCTTCCTTTAAAGAATCTTATTTTTATATCATTTAATTTTGCGTTAATAAAAATTCTATAGATACTCTATAGTACGACGGGATAGGTAAATATACATAGGTACATTTATTATAAGCTCTTTGATATTCATCGACATGGCTTTGACTGGCATTCAATATGCGAGTAAAAGAACTTCATAGACTTTTCTTCTTCTTTTTGAGTCTTCGTCTTGTTTGATGTTTTGCTATCAAAGACAAAATCGTGACAGGAAGAAAGGCTTAAGCTTGAATATTTTAAAGAACTATGAATGAAACGTAAGAATTTGCTTAGTTCAGAATATGAAATGCTTTAACCTCAATGAGGCATATTTACTCATGCATTTTGTAACATTTGCAGCAAAATTTGATTCGGAAAAAGTTACATTTCTAGTATATTCACAAAAATCCGACCTAATATCATGATTAAGCCGTTTTGTGTCAAATAAATAACAAAAATTTATAATGTTTTGTTACTTCATAAGATATTATTTTATACAAGATGTTTTAAATAAAAATTGTCAAAGAGTTTGAAAATACTGTCACAAAACGGTAACAAATCACCTGTTTTGTTTTAAAAAAATCGAATCAATTCTGAACATTATTTCATAAAGGTCAAAAACTTAAGTAAATCAAAAATTAAATTTGATTGTTTGTGTAAAGTTTTTATAAGATTTTGAATGTGGTTTAAGTCATAATAAAAGTTTTATTAAACTTTTAAACTCAAAATCAAAAAATTGTAAGTCTTAAGAACACATGTACATTTACATATTTTAATTTTTCAAAAATTTTACTTAACATAAAGTTTCATCAAATTTAAAGATATAACAAAATGAATGAAGTTTGAACCCTAAAATTAATAAAAAATTCAAGGTTTATGTTCCATGTCTTTCGCAAGTTTACTGACTTTAAAAAAAAAATCTCTTAAATTAGCCAGTTGCGTTCACAACTCACCCCACTCAAACAATTCATGCTCAATATTTGAACTTCAAGAAATACCAATCCTTGAGTTCGGTTTTGGATGAACTGTCAACCCTAGAAATTCTTTTTTTAGCCGTACATCAAGAATGTGCAATGTTTTTTCCTACTCAGTTTTTTTTTGATATTCAAAAATTTAAGACCAATGTGCACAACTTCATAAATTCTCCATTTTCCTAACATTCGCACTGTGTTTGAAGTATAACCATCTTAATGGCACAGAAAAACCCTTGTGTGTGCAAAAATAATAAAAAAAATGTGTCATACCTGTAACTAACATTTTATTTTATTTCAAATAACTTTGTTACTGTAAACGATAATTTTAATAAACTTCAAAATGTATTCAAAGTGAGTTTTTAAAGTGTGACACAAAGGTAACAAAAAAACTATTTACATTTATTCAATCAGTTTGAGAATGTTACGAAATTAAAGATTTATAGCTCATACTGATTAAATTTACTATGAACACTAAAACTCATTCAAAAATTAAAATTTATTGCTTTTGTCACACCTGTAGCTTAATTTTTATATGATTTTTAAATTATTTTTAATCTAACCGAAAGTGTTAATGAGCTTCAAGATTTCAATGAGTGATAAACTGAAAGTTTCAATGGTGTGACACAAGCATAACCGAAGAATTATTAATATTTTGAATAATTTTTGCTCAAAATACCAAAATACTTCAGTTAATCTTACTCAAACAATTTAATTGAGTTCAAAATTTCACTAAGTAACAAACTAGAAGGTTCAAAATTGCGATGCCAACTTAACAGATAATTATTTTTGTTTTAAAATTTTCAAGTTTTGAAGTACTCGTATGTGCCACACATACGTAACAAATTTGTTAACTTTGATTTACAAATTTTTCAAAGTATTTTACACTTTAAATAATTTGGAAATCAAAGTACACTAAAGCTTGTCAAAATTTCAAATGTATGGGTGCGTGTCACTACTGTAACAAAATATTCATATGAAATCTAAACTTATTTTGAGTCAAAATTTCAAGTTTTTGAATTGTATTAAACCAATTACAGATTTGTTACTTAATTTTCAATTTATTTTTTGTTAAAATTAAATTATTATCAATTTAAAAACATTTCTGTCACAACCGTAAAGAAAATTATTTAAAAAAAAAATTTTTTTTTCATGCAAAGCAACAGTTGAAATATTAATTGGTCATATTCATAACAATTTCGAAGACGTTTTTTTCAATTTTCATTTTATTTGTTTTGAAATCTTCTACATATTTTTCTGTGGAACTCTTTATTGCATTTAAATATCACCAAGAAATTCTAATCATGATTTAATGTAAATCTGTAAACACCACATGTTTTAGACATAAAGTCTGGAGAAACCAATAAACGGTTCCTCAAACTAAGGAGTAAAAAATGTCTCTAAATTATTCCATAATTATATTTTTTTAATTTTCTTTGATCTTTTCGGCTTGATTTTTAATTTTTTTATCATCATCAGATTTTTAAAATGTGTTTTAAATTAGAACATTTTTAAAAATCTTAGTTTTTCAAATAATCTGAAGATCCTAAAGTAAAGTAGCCCAAAAATAGCCCTTAATTCCTCCTTCAGTATTTTCTTATAAATTCTAATAAGTTTAGAAGGTCTCCAAATATTTCAGCTTTTAGACTTAATTTTGGGGGTAAGGAATGGAGAAGCTAATCTGGTGTTCTTTAAAATAGGGAACCTACAATTAGTCTTAAATTCCCACATCATTAAATTTTTAAAATTTGATTTGGTTAAGAAAGTCTCCAAAAATTTCAGCTTGTCGAATTTATTTTGTTAGGATAGGCTGCAGAAAATAATCTGAAGTTTCTCCAAACAAGGAGTCCAAAAATAACCTTAGTTTTCCTCCTTCAGCAATTTCTTGCAAAATTTTAGTTGGCTTAGAAAGTCTCCAAAAATTTGAGATTTTCGACTTAATTCTAGGGGATAGGGATATAGAATCAATATTTGGTTTTTTGAAATAAGGAGCTCACAATTAGACTTTAATTCAATGATCATTAAATTTTTAAAATTTGGTTTTGTTAAGAAAGTCTCCGAAAATTTAAGCTTTTTGCAAATCTAGATAAAAATATCCCCAATTTGCTACGCCAATAGTTTTTTAGAAGTTTGAATATTAAGGTTTGGTGTATCCAGTTTGACGTAAGACTAGAATCGCTACAATGTTATGAGGGAGATATATTTTTTAACTAAGCCGGAAATCACTAAATTAGCTTAAAAAATACCCCAAAGTTCCTGCATTGTTATAGAATATAGAATTTCGATTATGCTGCATCCAGCTTACCAAACTTCATTTCATTACATGAAGTAAGAATTGCACCAAGATTCCGTCAATTGAAAATTCAAGCAAACAAACTGAGATTAACAAAAAAACAGCATTTTTAAGCTTTTTTTACACGAAAGTGAAGTTTACCTATAAATCTGTAAATTGTCTTTAATTAATTTACCTTAACTTCATTAAAAAAAGACAAACTTATCTCTTTGTTGAAAAGAAAGTTTTGTATCTTTTCTCTGGGTTTTTTATTTATTTAACATCAGAAAACCCATTGAGGCAGATTAAAAATGATGTGCAGTTACATTATGGGTGGGTGAGTAATTATGTTGTTGGTAACTTTAAAACATTACTTTATTAAGCTGCCTCCACCTGAGCCCAAGATCAATGCACTCTTAACAATTTCCGAACGTTTAACGTTCGTGTTTTACACACAAAACGTTCATTGATCTGTCTGAAAGACGACGACAGACGATGCGTGTGCCTGTGCCGTGCCTTGCTACATACCAGTTAAATTCCATATTTACCGTCAGACTTTATATATTTTTTCGAAAGCCTGTTTCCTTTGCAGGCTTTAATATAATAAAAAATCTGTTTTGTATCATTGTGTGTCTATAAAACTTACTGTAGAAATCACTGCGTCATACTTCGCATAGCAAATAAGAGAAAAAAAAAAAACCAGTAACGAAAATATTTTTTCGGTCCAACGGAAATCTGGTCGAAAGAAATTAAGTTACAGCAAAAATTCTACTAGCTTCATATCGTTCGGTAGTATTGTAAAAGTCCTTCCTTAATAATTTTGTTTTCTCGTTTTTTTCATTTTTGTGATTCAGCAATGACAGTGAAAATTCAATTTTAGGCATTCGTAACAGCAAAAATTCAATTTAAACGAAACACAGAAAGCTTTTACATTAATAGCTACATACGACTTTTTTTCTATAGAGGTATAGTAGGGTGCGAGGCAAAGAATGTTGCCTTAAACTTTTTTCCTGTGATATTTTTATTCGAAGGGGTTTTTGTGTGACCTTTTTGTTTTTCAGTCACGTCATGTTGGTAAATAATTGAAATAAAGTCGACCCAAAGCCCAGACAACAAGACTCACATATAGATTGAAACAGGTGTGTTTTTGGTGAAGATTGATGTTTATAAAATTCTTCGACGTGATATATGTTACGTGTGCGACAGGTTGTGGGTGAAGTAAGTTGAGTTTTTTTTTTTTTTCTTGTTTTGTCATTGAGGTTGAAAATTCAATTTTTGAAGAACTTATTTTATTTTTCAACATTTTCAGAGAGAGTTGTAATAATTGAATTGAAATTTAACTTTTTTTATGAAATTTTTCTATTTTTATGAATGTTAATGTTTAAAACTGCTTTGTTTTTAAATTTTCTCAAGACTTCAATATAAATTTATTTTAGTAATTTTACAAACGAAACATAAATGATAAATTACATACATTTAAATTTCGTATTTTTTCCTTAAAAATCTCTGACATTTCTGGCATGGGCCTTTTCTCTTTAGAGGTTTCGTTACTGAAGAAGTCTACTTTAAGATTTTTGGTTAACCAATTCAGAGCTTGAGGAATATGTTGGAGGGGGAATCTTCAAAAACTCTTTTTTTTCAAAAAAATTGCAAAAAAATGAATGTTCTACAAGTTCTATAACAATATTGCGTAGACGCCCGAGTGTATCTACTTAAGCCTTGAGCTATCGCCTAATTTAAAAAACATTACATGGATTGTTCGAAAAGCAATTTCTATGTTTGACATAATTTAAACAGAACAAACTTAAAAATTCTTTGGTTTTCAAATATTGGGGTGTTCTTATGGAAAATATTCACAAATATTTTTAAATTGGGAATTACCGTGTGTATATAGAATTTATGTTGAATTTGTAGTAAGTTTGAAATATAAAAACGATTTTCGAATTTTATATGTTGAAAGTTATATGTCGTCCAGTCTTACAGTTTCCAGTTTAGTGTTTTTGTTGAAATTGAAAAAATAAATAATTAATATAATTTAATATTTTACCAAAAAAACTGCAAATTCTACTGAAAGTTAGTATAAATATTTTTATATCCCGGTTTTTATATTCCCGTTTCTTAAAATCCCGATTTTAAAATCCCGTGAGAAATTTTTCTAAATTAATTTGATTGTAACCTTAAATCAAAAATCAAAACAAAAAACAAACTAAAATCAATAAACAAAGTATACTGTTTTCAAAAACACTGTTTTCATAATTATTTTAATTCAATTGTTTACTGTAGGCTATACGACGCAAAAAACCCAGTTTTACTCTTATATTATAAAGCGGGATTCCAATACACTTTTTAATTTAATATTCAAACCTTTGACTTCTATAAACGGGATTGTCGGGATTTAAAATAGCGGGATTCTAACTGATCGGGATTTTGAATAAGTGGGATTTTAAAAAACGGGATTTTAAAAATCGAAATTTTAGAAGACGGGATTTTAAACTTTTTTTTGGGATTTTTTAAAAACGGGATTTTAAAAAGCGGGATTCCGATACGCTCCCTTAATTTTTAAATATTGTTTTTTTTTATTTTGAAAACAATGACTTCATTCTTTGAAAAGAGAAATAATTTTGAGTCGAAATAAAAGATTTTTAGAAAGATGTCTGTGCGTTTTTTACTTGCGACATATAGGAACTATATGGCAAGTTTTGCATTCGTGCAGAATTTTGTCTGTCTGTCCACGCTCCTACAGCCTATACCATTGGGTCGATTGAGTTCAAACTTGGAAGTTAAGGTTTTGAGCAGATTCGCGTCAGGCGTTTTTTAAATTTTTTTTTTAAGATCAAAACTAACAGTGGCCCCCATACAATTTGTTTGGTCAAAAAACGATAATTCGAATTTTCTCAAAAACAAACCGATAGATTTTTTTTTAATTTTCTCTAAAATTTTATTTTTTAACTTGGCTTCTTTTAATAAGAAAAACATATTTTTGTATTGCTCAGGAAAGGTACCGCTCATAGAACCGTTTTTTTGTTTTTTAATTTTCTCAGCAACTTTTGAACCGATTTCAATATTTTTTTTTGTGAATAAGCTCTTATATTGCTTTAACAATATTTGATTATCAAAAGTGCAATTTTTTTTTGTTTGGATTTTAAAAAAAATATTGAATTTTTTTTTTCAAAATTCTATATCTCAAAAACGGGTTAATATTTTTTTACGAAATTCAAATGTAGAGCGTATATTTACAATCACTAAACAACTGCATACCAAAAATATTTTTAGAACAAAATTAAAAAATTTTATATATAAAAAATTAATTAAAAAAAAACCGCTCTAACGATTTTCGAAAAAAAAATTTGAAAAATCAAGGGCTTTTTTATTTATAAAATGGCATTTAAATTTTTGAAGACAAACTTATTTTTCAGGAAAAATTTTGAATCTTAAATTAGTTTTTTTTTTTAATTATTTTAACTGTATTGAATGTAACCCCCTCCCAAAAAAATTGAAAAATGGAGGTTTTTTCGACGAATCAAATGGCATTTATATCTTTGAAGACAAACTTATTTTACAGGTATATTTTTAAATCTTATATACATAGTTACTTTTTTAAACAGACTCTTTGCATACAGGAGCAAGTTCGTGCGACCCAGTCGTGCATTTTATTTACCATAGCAGTTTAAAATAAAATGCACGGCTGGGTCGCACGAACTTGCTCCTGTATGCAAAGAGTCTGTTTAAAAAATACATATACTCTTTCTGCCCCGTTTCTTTAACTTGTACTAAGTATTTATTCTTCTATTTAGTCGAAGGCAAGTAAAAGAATAATATTTTAAAATCATATATACAAAGGTACCAAGATATTACTTCTTGATAGACTCTTTAAAATAGATTGTTGATTAAATAATATATCATATTCGTTAATCCGATGCAGTGGCGCTACACGGCCATCGTTGGTATTTACAATAGTTATAGTATAAAATACATAAATATGTACCAAATGCATTAATTTGGATAAAAGATAGGAATGTAATTAAAATTTTGTCAAAATAATGCGCTCTCTTGGGCTCATGCACAGGATTTGATCTGGTGAGATGGGAGGGGTTTACATTTAATGCAGTTAAAATAATAAAAAAAAAAACTATTTTAAGATTCAAAATTTTACCTGAAAAATAAGTTTGTCTTCAAAAATTTAAATGCCATTTTATAAATGAAAAAATCTTTGATTTTTCAATTTTTTTTTTGAAAATCGTTAAAACGGTATTTTTTTAAATTAATTTTTTATATATACAATTTTTCAATTTTGTTCTAAAAATATTTTTGGTATGCAGTTGTTTAGTGATTGTAAATATACGCTCTACATTTGACTTTCGTAAAAAAATATTAACCCGTTTTTGAGATATAGAATTAAAAAAAAAAAAAATTCAATATTTTTTTAAAAATCCAAACAAAAAAAAATTGCACTTTTGATAATCAAATATTGTTAAAGCAATATAAGAGCTTATTCACAAAAAAAATTATTGAAATCAGTACATAAGTCGCTGAGAAAATTAAAAAACTAAATAACGGTTCTATGAGCGGTACCTTTCCTCAGCAATACAAAAATATGTTTTTCTTATTAAAAGAAGCCAAGTTAAAAAATAAAATTTTAGAGAAAATTAAAAAAAAAATCTATCGGTTTGTTTTTGAGAAAATTCGAATTTTCGTCCCAATGGTTTAGGCTGTAGGAGCGTGGACAGACAGACAAAATTTTGCACGAATGCAAAACTTGCCATATAGTTCCTATGTATATGTCGCAAGTAAAAAGGTTAACATTTTGGTTAACCCTAAATATCTTACGAACCAAAAACGCTAGAGACTTGAATAAAATTTTATATAAAATATTGTAAAGTGATACCAAACCATAATATTTTTTGAAAAAAAATCCAATTAACGGTTTTCTCATAAATCAAAAAAACTGAAAAAAAATTTGTCACCTCGAAAATTTTACGAATACAAAATGATTTTATCACCAAAACAATTTTATGCAAAGAAAAATAACGTTTTCAACATCTGGTAAAATTTTGAGAAAAATCGAATTGACAGTTTTTTATAAAAAATAAAAACCTAAAAAACATTACTCAAAGTTGGTAAAAATTGAATTTCGACTCAAATATCTTTTCAAAACTTTGAGATATTGGCTTTAAACTACTTTTATCTTTTAAAAAATATAGTTTTCAACATTCAGTTAAATTTTGAGAAAAATCTATTGACAGGTTTTTTACAAAAAATAAAAACCTAACAAAAAAACAATACTTAAACTTGGTAAACATTTACTTACGACTCAAATAGCTTTTCAAAAATTAAAAATATTGTCTTCAAACTCTTTTTATTTCACAGAAAATATTGTTGTCGATATTCAGTAGTTTTTTTTTTTTATAAAAAATCCAACAGTCAGTTTTTTCATAAAAAAATAAAATCTACAAAAAATAGTACGCAAATTTGGTAAAAATTGATGTTCGGTTCTTGATATCTCTCAAATTAATTTCATTCATCTAATTTGTAAAAATTTAAGAAATGATACTTAAATTGGTAAAAATTTGTTTTCGACTAAAAATCTATTTAATAAAACTAGATTTTCAAACTAAACTATTTCTTTATATGAAAAATATTGTTGGTAATTTTAAAATTTTTAAGAATAATTCAACTAACAACTTTTTTAACCCAACACGAAAACTTACAAACTTTTAAGCAAGACAAATCGACAGACGGTATGGGAAGTTATCAGTGTGGGTCGCACCCCAGCCTCTTTTTCTTAATAATATATTCAAGTCGAAAAACAGTTTTAAAAAATGTTTGGTAGTTTATATGTAGGATTTTTTTTGTAAAGTAAAGTTTCAATTAGATTTTAAAAACAAATTTTAAAACACATCAGAAAAGTCTATTTTCGTTCGTTAAATATTTGCGAAATTTGTTTTATTGTAATTACTGATTTTTGAATCCATAATTTTGACTTTTCTCGACTTTTCAAGGTTCCAAAAATCTAAATAAAATATTTTTAAAAAGAAGTCTGTGTGTGCTTGTGTGCGTACGTCCGTACGTTTGGGATTCCATTTTTGGAAACAGTAGAGATATTGGCTTGAAAAAAAATGTTTAACAGAACGAAAGATGCAGGCAGGACTTTCTTAAAAAAATTATTGAGCAATTTATAGCAAATTAAAAAATAAAAATTTGGGTTGTTCCAAAATATCTCAAGAACAAATCACGCTAGCGAATTCAGTTAAATTTTATATCATAAAATGTGACGTGATACCAAATTGGTATAATTTCAATTCAGGGTTTATTTTATAAATTAAAATAACTTAAAGAAAAAAAATTAGATTTTAACATTTAATAAAATTTTTAGAAAAATCTAACACAAAAATTAAGAACATACAAAATATAATACGCAAAATTGATAAAAATGTATGTTTGATTGATTGTTATTGACTTCAAAATTATTGCATTCCCTGCAAAATTGTATTGTTAACGTAAAACATTATTCTTAGAAAAGTCCAATAATTTTTGTATTTATAAAAAATAAAAACTTTCAAAAAAAAGCTGCTAAAATTAATAAAAATTGTTTTTCCCCTAAAATTGTCGGGAACTAAATCAAACTGGTAAATTCAGGTGTAAAGTATTGTTGTAAACTTTTAGTTATTTTTTTCATTTCAGTTTTCAATTCAATTGACAACTTTTTACACAAAACACGAAAACCTTTGAAATAACAAAAAACTTATAAAAAATGGTTTTCGATTCAAGTTTTATGAGAACAAAGAAAGATATTGACTTCAAATTTCTTAACCTCACACAAAATATTGTTATAATACTTGACCAAAGTTTTAGGAAAATCGACAAACGGGCAAGGATTTGAGGTCATCAGTGTGGGTTGCTTCCCAGAATCTTTTTTTATCATATATTAACAAACAAATTTCAAAGTTAACACAGTTATCAAATTTGTTCATGATTTATTTATCTAAAAAATCGCAAGAAAACAAAATTAAAGCTAATACTGAAAGAAGTTCAAATGTCTGATCAGGTCTTATCGTTCAAAATCATAGCACCCAAATATCAATAAATTAATGACCTATTATTATTTGTACTGTCAAAATTTTTCACACAATAGATTTTCAATAAGAACAAATAACATTGATTGGTTCATTATTTCCAAGTCCCAATTAGTTTTTGAGTTCCTAGTAATTTTTTAATGGTCTTCATTAAAATACAAATAATCCAATTCTATCTAAATATACCTCCATATGTACTGAAACT
The DNA here is from genome assembly GCA_951509635.1 of Eupeodes luniger. Lineage (NCBI taxonomy): Eukaryota > Metazoa > Arthropoda > Insecta > Diptera > Syrphidae > Eupeodes > Eupeodes luniger. The sequence goes on from OX608074.1 coordinate 131,463,010, forward strand.
TCGATCAAATAATAAACCAGCATATTAACATTTATTCCATTTCCTTCAACAATAATAAATTTAAAATCAAAACCATGGCACACTTTCTATAGAAGAAATATCAATTTAATGATTCTTATTGTAACTTTTTTCATAAAACATGATCCTTTCTAACTTCGTCCGTCCTTAATTTTGCATTGTGTTAATAAAAGACAACCTACATAGGGTCCTATATATATTTCTCCCCTAAACATGATATTCTTTTATCGAATGCAACATATAAGGGTGATGCCTCTTAAATAACAATATAAAATGTAGAACAATGTAACAATAATGTGTGTACGTAGGGTACGTATAGGTCCCTAACCCAAATCAACCTTCAGAAGATACACATTATAGGTATTATGTCCTTTAATTTATTTAAAAACGTGTTTCATTTTTTGAACTTATGTAAGACACATACCTAACAAAAGTGAAAACCTCTCTCTTCAATCGAAAATAAAAAAAAATATGGGTATAAATTACATTTTCAAGATACTAGTACCAACCTCTCTCGTATGTTATATAAGTCACATGAAATTCTAAACCTGATTTTAAATTGCAAACAAGAATATCTATTTATTATTAAATAAAGCTATATCATCATATATATACAAACTCTCCTCTATAGCTCCCTGATGCTAACTTGACATGCACATCCGCATGTCGTTGTAGTCGCTGTAGTCATCGTCATTGATAGGAAGGTACCTAGTACCTATAAAGTTACAGTCGTCGATATTTATCCTGCTTCTTATGTTACCCGGGCAACCGCATGTATTTCCATACCTAACCTATACCATCAACATCGACATCCTTTAGCTTCTCAATGCCATTGATGCATCCCTTTACGTATTCCTTATGCCTTTATAGATTCCAACTATACTAAACAAAATGTCACTGCATCGTTATTAATACATCCGTTTGACTATTTCCTTTTCAGATACACTACGCGCATAAGAACAAAGCCCTGGAATATACAAAACAAGAAGAAACAGCAGTTCGTGCAAAATTCAAAGGAGAAACGATCACGTATTCCTGCACTCACCAAAGCGACAACGGCATCAACGACAACAACGACGACGACGAAGCCAACAACAACAACAACACTGCTGACAAAGTACAAAAACGTACGAAAATATAAATATAGAAACAAAACAAAAAACAACAACAACAATTACAAACACGGCTAAAATTCCGCTTTGTAAATGACGGTGAAAATTGCAAACCTCCTGACACCTCCGCCGCCGTCGTCCATTGCAACCGCAACCCTAACCACAAACGCCGACAGCCATCACTACTATCTGAAACCGTACGACCACTTTAGCAAAACAACATTTGATACCTTCTTCACAATGCCGTTCGCCAGCGCCACGTCCATAATGACAAATCGGGACCATCCCTTTAATCAGTCCACCCAATCGACACGACCCTTACTATCCGACCGGAAGCCTCCACAATTGCTTGGCAAAAAGAAATTCAACAACAATGGCCGTGCGAACAACGCTCACGGTAACAGCAATGGCATCAGTAACGGTAACGGCAACAGCTATAGCTACAGCAACATCAACGCCATCAATGGCCAACAACAGCAACAGCAACGTGAGAGCGGTGTCAAAGTTCAAGGCATCAATGACTTTGACATCATATCACAGCAGTATAAGTACCTTAACAGTCATCACCTGGGCTATCCCTACGGCAGCCCCCCATCGCCCACAGCTAATTCAAGTGACTTTGTGTTCTCCGACGAAACAACAACAACAACGACAACAATGACCGGAAAGACGATGAATGGAGGAGGTGTTATGGCGCCTTCATTGCGACAGCCTTTGTGCGAGAACGGTAGTTCACCTGCCATCAAAAGGACCTACGATAGCAATTACTACTGCAACACATCGCGCTTTGAAGACGACTTCTGTTGTCGACGGAATGATCAGTTCGATAGCATACAAGTTCCCTTTGTGGTTGGCAACGGGCAAATAAACAACAACAACGATATGAGGATGCAAGTAGGCGGCCATAATGGCGGAATTTCAAATAGCAGTAGCAATGGCAGCAATAGCGGACCATTCATATTCGGTGTACATCATAGAGCGCCACCAGGCGGAAGAGATTTTCTCGATAGCACAGCTGTGATAAGCGATAAGGATGCGACATACTCATTGGAAAAAGGACAGAAGTCAATGGTGAGTTGATTTTTAAAGCACTCGAATATACACTCTTTGGTCTTTAATTTTATCGATTGAAAGGTACTTAAGGGGGCTATGAAAGAGAAGATTGAACTTTTATTTAAAATCCCAGGATATAATATATGTTCTGTTGAGTTGAAAAGGAATATTTTGAATGAATATAGTGCAAAAGTTTAATTTATTAAGGGATTTTGCGGTTCGTATATTATTTCATAAGCTTTTTGAAATAAGGTTCTTTAGGGGTCAAGAGTCAGAACCTTATATTTATAATATGTTCTATTTTTGTACATTATTAAAAAGATTAAAAATATATAAAATCAAGATGACCCTTCAAAATAACTAATTTATTTTATAATATTAAAATAACGTCCCCACAGTCATGAAATCTTATTTTGATTAATTCCGGGTCTATGCACAATTCCAAAGAGAGGATATTCTCTCAAAGATTATTATTTAATTATTAAAAGAAAAAACAAATTTAGGTTAGAAAAACATGAAAATGACCAAAAATTAATTGAATTTTGCAGAAAACAAAATTGAAAAAGATCGTGGGATGAGATGAAATCCATATTGGTAATTTCTCTTTGATACTTTAAAAGGAAGCTAATAAAGGGTATAACAAAATATTTTAAGTAGCTTCCTTTTGTTAAAGAAAATTTATTGACTGTGCTTTAGTAGCAAATGTTCCACTAGTGATGTGATAGCTTATCGCAACGAACAGTGGAACAAATCTTAACATCGTTTGGTGGTGAAAGAATGATTATTGCGCTTGATATTTCAAAAGCATTTGATAGAGGTTGGAATCAGGAGCTCTTACTGATTTCTTATTGCTTTCGGTTTTGAAAAATACCTCCTTCATTGGATTAGAAAAAACCTTTCGTACCTTTAAATACACAATGTAGTATTGAATGGGTTCAAGCCTTAGAAATACAAAACTAATGCTTGTGTGCCTCAGGGCTCTGTTCTGTCTCCTACACTCTTTCTCTTTTTATTTATGATTTCCTGTCTGAAACTAAAGGATGCATTGGTAGCTCTTGCAATGCTTCTGGCTGATATGCACTCCAAAGTCGACAATTCTGCTTATTTACGTACCCATTGCAATGCATTGACCCAAAAATGAGCTTCGTCGCTGAAAACAATTTTTCGCGCAATGAACTTTCTTAACAGAGCACTCATTTTGATAATAAAATTCAATAATTTGCAAGCGTTGTTCGTTTGTAAGACGATTCATGGTTAAATTATAGACCAAACTGAAGATGTTTGACAGTGAAACAAAACACGAAACGTGCGTCAGCTGTTTAAACCAGTGTTTGCCAAAAATATAATAGCTACAAAATCACCCTTACTATTTCCAATTGATATTTGCCAACAATTGACATTGTGCTTTTTAAAGCTTTTTTAAATTAAGTCACTTTTAATTGACTTTTAACACAATCCCCTAGAAAAATCTGGAACAACCTCAAATCAGCAATCAGTTAAATTTTTAAATTTTTTATCAACTACCAATTTAAAGTTGTCAATTAAATATATAGAGAATGAGACAATATTTTCATCATGCAAGAAAATAATTAAAAATTAAAAGAAGACTGAATCATTTAAGCTCCTTTTCAACAAACAAAGGTTCTTATATTATAGAAATACTGATTGCCGCTCAGCTCAAGAAAATTTTACAAAACCGAAGGCAGCACGGTTTTCTTATTAATCCACTGGTGATCTGAATCTTTACGTTGTTTTGGGGAAAGTTATATTATTGCGGTTGATATTTTAAAAGCATTTAATAAGGTTTGACATCAAGCTCTCATATCGAAAATGCATGCCTTGGATGTTGACAAATCTCTCGTTTTTCCTTCGTTTGATTAGAAATTACCTTTCGTACCGTTCAGTAGGAAAGTAGTATTGGATGAGTTCAAATCGGAGAAACACAAAATAAATGCTGGTGTGCCTCAGGGTTTTGTTCTATCTCCTACACTCTTTCTATTTTTTATTTCTGATTTCCTATCTGAAACTTACTAACTAATCCACTTACCTGCTTAGCTGACCATAGTAATCTTAGTGTTTCATGTTCTTTTTATATTAACAAATCTACTCTTTGGATGTGGACCTTCAAAGGTAATGTATGATAAGCACATAAAATTTTGATCAAGATAGCATTGTTAAATAAGGAATTAAAAATCGAGTAGAAATGAATGCATCGAAAATGCTGCTTAATATCGTTAAAACCACCATTGCGACTATCAATGAGTCAAGAAGACTGAAAACCTCGAAATTCTGCAACCAACTCTTGAGTGCCGAAAGATTTTTGGCTTTCCTAAGGTGATGAATAAGTTCTCCCTCCCTTTGATCTGGCTGCTATTTATAAGAGTTATGTGCGTCCAAAGCTTAAGAATAACTCCCAACTCCGGGCAGGCGGTCCTGCAACTTACTTAAGTCTCTTGAGCAGTATTGACATAGCGCATTCAAATTAATTGGTCATTTATTTCACTTGAACACCTTCGCAAAGTTCTTATCCTTTTTTACCATTAATCAATAGGATTAAGCCCTAGAGAAATAGCCAGTCCCATTTCTCCCCTCAAGCAATTTAACAGTAATACTCGCACCTCCAGGAATGTTCATCAGTATACAGTCGAGCCCAACTTCGGTCGTACTGTCGATATATAGATTCATTCTTTAACCGTACTACGAGAATGTAGAATGCTTTGCCACACTCTCTCTTTTCCAGTTATTGCAATATTCAGGAATTCAAAACCAATGTAAACTGATGTCTCCCTCTTTAAACCATTAATCCTCAATTACCAATATTACATTTTTCTTAGAATGAGATGTTGTATATTATTTTATGACGTGTCCCTGAGGTATGAACTAAGATAAAAATATGAAATACTGGGAAACTAACAAATGGAAGGAAATGGTTTGTGCATTTGATTAGTTCATTCAAATACACAAACCATTTCTTTTGATATAGTATTTTCCCAGTATTTGATATTTCTATTATAATAAAAAGTTAGGTTTTTCAACAAATTATAAAATTACAGTTCGCATAGTCTAAAGGAAATTCTCTAAATTTTGACACCTTATTTGTTAAAATTGGTTCAATGTGAGAGCTAAAAAAGAGAGACTTATTAACGAATAAGTACTCGTATATACGATGATGATTTCTTAATACACCTTTTTTGAAGACTTAATTTTGATCAAAATCTCGATTTTTGTGTTTCATGTAAACAATACTTCCAATTTATTATTGCCTTAAAAAATAATAAGACAATAAATTTGTATACAATTAATAATACAAAATTACTATAATGCTAAATCTGGAAACAATAATTACTTTGTTTCAAATTAAATGAGTCAATTTAAATGGCTCCTATTTGTAAAGAGAAAAATAAAAACAACAACAAATTCTTCAATCTGATTGACGTGATTCAGCTTTTCATTGTTTAACCGCACATTTTAACTAAGTTTTGACTCATTTTAAAAAGATCGTAGCTTCATTAAAGTTTTGTTTTTTTATATTCTTACCTGATTTAATTTTTCACATGACTCATAACAAAAACGCTGCCTTGAAAGCTCGTGTTTTAAATTATGTGTCAATGACTTTTTGTATTATTTTATATTTCAGTTATACTTTAAATGGAAACTGTACTTTTCTAATTGCATTTCGGGTCGCTGTAAATCAAACCTATCCCGCAACGAAATTATATACAAATGAGTAAATGTAGGTACCTAATGGGTTAATTTTGTTTAAAGGTTGCCTTTCCGAACTTATATTAGGCACGTTCTTTTTTTAATAAATCACTTAGACACTTCAAAATCATGTTAACCTTGATTTAATATTCTCTCAAATCCTTATCCAATACAAGAAAACAAAATTCAACTAAAATAAAATCCTTACATCACACAACCAACGTTCGTCTCCCTCAAATAATAATGTTGATGTTGACCCTTTTCAAAGTGGATATATGTTCCCATACATATATCCTTTTATCGTCGTGTATAGGCTAGGTATAGGTACATATCCTTTTTCCTTGCTTTCATGTGATTAATGTCGAAGTTTGATTCACATTTCATATATCAAACTTAACCAGATAAATGTCATCTTATAAACCTACCCTATACACAACACACATACTAATATAATCATCCTGTATAATATCGTAAACACGCACCAGAGGATACGGAGGATACATCGAGGATACGAAATACGGATCTGGATCCGGATCCGGATTCATCACCATAAGTGCTACATGATGCTTCGAGTTAAACCCTTCCGTATAGAAATACGGTATATCTAATCCATGTAATTAACCATAATGTCATGCAATTCATTCCCTTCGGTAAAAAGAAGTAAGCCCTCAATATAACCAACTAAAGAGAAAAAGTATCAAAATCAACGGACTCTCCATCACTTCTGGGATACAAAGTCAAGGAAGAAAAAAATATCACCCCCAACACGTCTTCCATAAAGAAAACACATTCGCTTTTACATTATATACATAAAGAAAATTGCTTCCCCAACGAAAAACCCTTTTTTAGCGGTTGCTGCTCCTTGCAGTGGCTCCTTTTCAAGCTTTCCGAGAGAGTAAAAGGATTCGTCATCCAACTTGCAAACATAAAAACAAAATATTTAAAATTTGTTGCAAAATCTCCAACTAAGCATATTACACGTTGATGGGGCCAAAATCTTCCTTCAACAATCTCATCTTGTGGCATATCCTTACTCTTGCATCCTTGCTCTTGCACCCTTGCTAAAATGTTGATGACTTTTTAGGTTAGACGCTTCCTTGCTTTTCATTACAGTTCTTGTGGGTTTTTTTTTTTTTTTTTATTTTCTTAGAATAAGAATACGAGTATTCAGCAGAGGCAAAACGCTAATTGCTGAGACTTTAATTCATCATTAGTCCTAATGCTGGCGCACATGGTAGGTTAGCGTAGATATATTTAGGTACGATATGGCATTGCTTGGAAATTATAGGGTTTATACGTATCGTCGCGTCACATAGTCGCTGCTCGTCACGCCAAACCAACAACGTTACCATCATGGCATTAAACGCGTTGGGTTAGAAAACTTATATACCAACAAAAAATAAAGAAGAAACAAAGAAATACTTTCAAAAAACTTCTTAAACTCTTAAAAATGTGGAACATAAATTAAAAACGACTCAATGCAAATTAAATACGAGATTTTATAATCCAACATTTTCAACAATCTTTTGATTTTATATAACGATATGCTACGGAAGGGAACTTTTTCGTGCAGAAATTTTTGGCTTCCTAATTTGTCTAAGGATAAGAACGAGAGGATTAAAGTAAAGGTATACGAGTATAACTACTATGAATGTAAAAGACCACTTAAGAGAGAGAGAGAGTACAATGTGTAATTGGGATGATTTTATCAAGGAATCACACGTAGGAATAATAAAAAAATAGGGATAAATGTTATGTACACCAATCTGTACCTGTATAGCTATAAAAAGAATGTTGTAGTAAAAACTTGAATGGTTTTTGTGTTGAGATTTTATTTTTGATGCTGTCGTGTCTGAGGTTTGAATGTCTGCTTAACTTAAAGTAATTAATTTGTTTCTATAAAAGCAAAGAAAAGAAATTTAAGAGGACTTGAAAACCCAGGTAATGTCAATTAATATTATTTTGAATATTTTGACACTGAGAGTTTGATAATTTTTGAATTTATTTAATAACCTGGATTGTTTACAAGCCCGGTATATTTAAAAGATGGAGACGTTCACAATAAGGGGATAAGATCAAAGGATTTTCCCATATGTGGTATATCTTGATATATGGATCTCACCCAAGGTGCACATTCAAATAGAGGTCGGATAAACTTCACATAAAGCCATTAGGTCAGACTAAGGGTTAGATAATTCATTAGACATCTTTTAATAAAACCTATTGCAGAGTTGGTTTTATGAATTATTTCAACAATGTGAAGTAGAAATTTCAATTCTTACTTATTCACGGTGAAGTTACAATCCGAAACGGACCTGGGCTTCAACGAAAATGCGTCTCCAGACAGCTCGGTCCCTAGCAAGCTGCATAAAGTTTCGTACGCTAAATAAGTTGGTTGCGGTCCTCTCCCACCTGCGTGCGCTCACTGAGTCGCGGTCTTCGCTCTACTTGACCCAGCCATCTAAGTCTTTGAAATTTTAAACCAGGTCAATGTCGATGTACAGCCCGTAAAATTTCAATTCAGTGTCACATATGTGTCATTTTTAGGCAATTTTTGCTACGACAGGTTGGGAAATTGTCTAAATCTGCTTGGAGGAGAGATATGTCTTCATAAGCTGCAATGATTTTGAAAAAAATTCGTATCACCAAAGTAAAGGGATATTTGACAATGTTGTTAATTTTAACGACGAAGAGTTGAGGTCTTATATGACTACCTTGGGGGACACCATAAGTGACTAGAATAAGATTGGAACTTGTGGATCTAAATTGGTCATAATATTCATGATTCCCAAGGTAAGAAGAGGTTCAAAGAATAAAAAGGAGAGTTTGAAGACTATAAGACTATGATAAATTTTGTCAAACACTTTGCTGAAGCCAGGAGAGTACATATTAACTTCATTCCTGCTTTCTGAAGCATTTAAAATAAATGAAGCGAACTCTTAAAAGTTTGAAGTAGTAAATCTATTTTTTAAGAAACCATGGTGAGTTGGAGTGGTTAGAGATCTGCAACAGAAGTTGAGGAGTTCACATAAAATGAATTCAAATGTTTGATTTGATTTATTGAATTCGTTAAACAAACTAACGTTAGAACTTAAGACTAATATTACATTTATTCTTAGATTTATAGATTAACAATGCTTTAAGCAATTTGGAAAAAAAGCTAAACTGAAGTATCAAAATAATTTACTTTAAATGTTTTACTTTTAAAATCATCGCTTACGGAATATACCAAAAAGTAATACTTGTTGTAAACTAAAATCAATTATTGGTTGAGGGGACTGTTTTTACCATAGTTCGATCTGCTTGATATAGGACGTAAAGGAACTTGTCTTCTAATACTTGTACGGTTATAAATAAAGTTTAATTGTTCCAAAATTGATGGTGGTATGACTGAACTATTGATTAATTTTATAATAAAGCACAGCTGAATGTACTCTCTGTGTTTTAAAGGCGATGGAAGATTTATGAGCGTGAGCCTATGATTGTACGGTGGAAGTTCGAGCCTCTATTGGACCATGGGAAGAAACGGAGGCAGAAGCGCATGAATCTTCTTTGTACTCCTTCTATTCTGTTTATATGGACTGAATAAAAGGGAGCCCATATTATGCAGCCATATTCCAATATTGGTCTTACAAATGATATATAACGAAGTTTAAGAATATAAGGGTCGCGAAAATCATGTGAAAACCGTTTTATAATTCCGAGTTTCATATTTGCTTTTTTTATAATATGGTCATAATGATTTATAAAAGTTAATTTTGAGTCAAGAATAATACCTAGGTCAAAGAAAGTAGAGAGTTTAGTCAAATAAGAAGAGTCTAATTGATAATTGAAAGTCAAAACATTTTATTTGTGTGTAAAACACATTGATTTACTTTTGTCTATGTTAAGTAAAAGCTTATTTATAAATAACACCATTTGCGAAAACTATTTAGATCATCTTGTAGGAGTAAACAGTCGTCAAGTGAGTTAATACGTTTGAAAATTTTAATGTCATCAGCGTAAATTAAAACAGATGAGTGTTTTATAATAGAAGGTAAATCGTTAATGTACAAAATAAACAGTAAAGGTCCTAAGTGGCTACCTTGTGGTACGCCAGAGTTGATATAAAAATATGATGACTGCTCATTCCTAAATACTACGCTGTATGATCTATTATATGTATAAGTACGACGAAACTCAACTTACAAATTTATCGTTAAAGCTTTGGGATTTAAGTTTGGAAGTTAATGTTTTATGGCACAACTTATCAAAGGCCTTACTGAATTAACAAATCTAAACAAAAAGAACTGAAATGAATGAGGTTAGTAACTGTTGTTTTTAAGATGTGAAAAATTTTGGCAAGTGGTCGAAAGTTTTCCACCTCCTCTTGCTGACCCTTTTTGTTAATTGGTGATGTTCTTCCTATTTATGGAAACATTTCTTGAGATAAGGATAAATGACAAATTTTTGATAGAGGAGTTGAAAGACAAGAGGAACATGTTTTTAGAAAAGTAGCAGGAAGACCATCAGGGCCTGTTTTGATCGTATCATTAAGTTGAGAAAATTTGTTTTCAATAGGTGTTTTCGGTAAATACTCAAAATATGACCGATTTGGTTTAAAAGAATTTTTAAAAAATATAATGCAAAATAATTAGCTATAGTTCAATATCATTAGAAGTTTCATTATTAAAGAACAATAAGGCTGGGTACTCATTTCACTTTGTTTTAAGATTAACGAACTGAAAGAAAGATTTGAGATAGTTCATAAGGTAAGCCTTAGTTTTATGTAAATATTCTTGGTGGAGAGAATTGTGCAGATCGTTGAAATGAAGATAAGCACCAAGGTACTTAAAGCAGTCAGTTGGATATTTATAGCGTAAACAAATTTCCAAAGCTTGTTCCTTTGGTTACGCAGCTATCAAAGTCTACGATTATACTAAAGAGGGACTGAGAGAAAAGACTCTACGTGCGTCGGTAGGAAGGAAGCAATTGAAAGATAGCAATATTAAGATCAGTATTATATTTCTAGCCCTATTCGTACTGTACAAGATATGCACAATACATAGAAACTGAATCAAGTTTCCAAGTTTTTTAAATAGTTCTGCATTTAATGCAAGAAATTAAGAAATTGAGTTCCAAATAGTGCCTAAAATACCGGATTGGCTAGATTTTATCGAATACTTTCATTAGGATCCATATTGCATGTACGGTTTTAAATTGAATATAAACGTTACGTCAATCTGAAGCAAGATCTGTATTTTTAAATAACATCTGGACTTTCCAAAACTGTACAAATCGCACTCTTAGATGGAAATGACCTACCTTTAACGCAATACTAATTCGGTCTCTTTCACATAAGAACTTAGTTAAAAAATGCAATTAACTTATGTGACAGATGTATAGACTTTACCTTTTTTGCTTAATTACTTTTTATTTGGCAATTTCCGGATATTTTCTTCATCAAAATCGGTTTCGAAAATACCCAAATACTTCAAGCTGTACTAGAGAGCGTTCTTACATGATTCCCCGGCAAAGCTCAAAACCAATCCGATAAACCTCGTCGTCAGTTTTCCAACACCTCATTGTCTAAAAACTGTCCCTAAAAAAGTAACATAGATAAAATATATCGAGCACACATTCACTGCAAATGCACTCTCACATTGATATGCCAACGATTCTAATTCACCAATTCATCAAAAATGACTAATTCTGTTCTCAAAAAAAAAAAAAACTAAAATCCAAATAGCGTGCAGAGCTTTCCAGTTTTGAACACACAATTGGCATTATAATGTCACAATGTATCTAGATAAATCTTACTCTGTTTAGGGGGCACACGAGAAAATCACAATCCTCTTATATGCACAGCACATATAGTACGATTCTATACGTCCCACAACACCAAAATGGAAACGACTAATCTCTGAAATATTCAATCCCTCCCGCTTAACAAACAATAATAATAAAAAAAAAACAAAACAAACCTATGGTATTCCCTAAAAATAAAAACAAAAATAATATACACAAAATTTTACAAAAAAAAAAGAATCGCAAAACCACGTCACTTTTACAAGTGTTGCCCATAAATTTAAAGCAAAAAATGTGTCTTTCAGGGCAAACCTATATATACGCTCTGATGTATACGATGTAGGTTCGTATAAATGGTTATATCTGTGGATTTTCAACTTTAAACAAAAAAAAAGGAACTCAAAACACACAAAGATACACATACATACAAACGTAGGTCATAGATACTAAAAGCACACACACACACATATATATATATTGTGCGATACAACTCAAAGATTTATTACAATATTCGCTATGCTATTACTGTGGAACATATGCTGGCGAAACTATACTAAACCACTTGCAGATGCTCAGTTTCGAAGAGGTGAAGAGGGGGTTTGGGAAGCCGAGGTTAAGGTTCAGACTATAGAGCTCTCGAAACACCACCTCACCACAACTCTAGACATATTGCACTATTCGGCCATAAAGGCTCATATCCATACCCATAGCAGGCAACGCGCGGTGAAAGATTGACTTTTTCAAAGCTTTTCACCTGGCGCTACCGGCTATAACCCAGCATCCATAACAACAAGAGCGGCGGGTAACACCCAAAAAAACCAAGTTAGAAAAAATAATATCCAAGGAGCACCTCTACCACAGCGTAGATACCTTACCAACAAAAAATAGCTAGTTAACGAAAGAAGAAACAGAATCGCGAATATGCATATTTCTTTTTATTTGTTTTTGTTTTGTTTGTTGCATCGTTCCATTGTTTCGCGTTGTTAACTTGCTGCGAACAAAATAAACAGACTACCTTGAACAGGGTTGTTATAGAATACTTCTTTTTGACAAAAATGGCTTGAATTAAGTGGGTCATGTGGGGGAAAACGTATGAGTCCAACACAATAGATTCCAAAATAATTTTAAAGAAAAAAGTACGTATACGCCATGGTGAACCTTTATAGAATTTCTTTCAAAACCTTGAACAAGGTTGTTGTAGTATACTTCTTTTTAACAAAACTGACTTGAATTAAATGAGTCATATGGTGGGAAACATATAAACTCAACACGATACCTAGATTCCAAAATAATTTAAAAAAAAGTACGTATACGCCATATTGAACCTTAATAGAATTTCTTTCAAAATCTTGAAGAGGGTTGTTATACTCGTAGTATACTCCTTTTTTACAAAACTGACTTGAATTGAGTGAGTCATGTGGTGGACAAAATATGGATCCAACTACACTATAGATTCCAATATAATTGTTAAGAAAAAAAAGTACGTATACGCCATAGTGAACCTTTATTGAATTTCTTTCAAAAAGGTGTCACAAAATTACGAATCATTTGAGTTTGAATTGGATTTGGTTCTTCAACTTTAAAAGGGTATATTGATGCATAAATAAGGAATCAATTTTATATAACAACCCTGATTCCTGCCACCATCAGTTTTAGCGCAACACTAAAAAAAAAACTGACATCATTCATACGCTCTAGTTGGGTGGTGTGTTGCTCTGTCGTCTTTCCGATGATGGGTTTGCTAAAAAAGCAGTTCAGTTGTTATACCTAGTTCTAGTTAAAGTATCTGCTCTGATATGGTGGCCTTAGGGAGAGCGACTCTATATACATACCTCCGCTGCTTCTACTGCTGCTGCCGGATTGTATCTGGCACACGTTGTTTTGTATAATTGTATGTTCCAAAACAACATACTACCGCTGTTGCTGGTGCTGCCGCCGCTGAGGCCACATAACAACAATCTACTATCATAGATACATCAACTTCAGCGACTGCAAGTATCTTTTACTTTATGGCTCCACCAACCAAACCAACCAACCGTTTGCAGCCATATTTTTTAAAATTTGTTTTTGTTTTGGTATGCTCTAAAAAATTTACGATCGCATATGTACTCAAAAGAATAAGAGAACGTCGTCGCCACTGCCACCGTCGTCGCCGCCGAGTTAAATTCAAGGTGTGGTGCGGTGTGAGGGAAGGTGCGTCATAGCCGCACTAACCCCATTTCCGAAGAGTGTCTGTACTACCTTCTATATTCTGCATATCGAGTTCCCCCAGAGCACTATAAGAGAGGGCCATTCAGCCGCTAGATTCATATAGAAAAGATACACCCAACTCCTGGCTTTAAGCAGTAGATATCTTATGCATATGATATTGTGGAGTGTGAGTACCCCTCTTCTATGTGCACGATGAAACCACAGAAATTCAATAATGAAATAAAGTGGAGCTGGAAAGTACGATGTATAAAACATATGCACCCATAAGGAACAACAAAAACATCAACTGTTTTATCTTCACTTATGTGTCAGTGCAATAAATAAATTTTTGATAAATCCTGATCGCGCGCCCTCACACATCCTTTATTCAATGCACACATCGAACACGTCAGTATGACAATAAATGACAACAGGAGACCCCATTTGAGTGCTCTGGTCGCAGTTCGCAGAAAGATATCCTGATGGAGTTAAAAAAAAAAAAACTGTCAAATTAAATTGAAAATCCTGTAATTCTTTTTATCGGATTATGCGCGTCTGACTTTGATTCGATTCCGGATCATATGTGAATTTATTATAAAGTTCACAAAATATTAATATACTATAGAGTGTACTAAAATTGATGGCTGTGCCTGTTGGGTGTCGTGGCGATTGTTAAAACCCCCACAACCTTGTTGATTCGATTTAATGGACGGTGACTGATTTTGAAATTCAGACATAGTGGGAGGATATTTGTGAAATATGAAGAAAATATAGTTTGAATTTTGAAAAATTTTGACCTGAATTAGTTTTAAAATAAACTATTCATACAAAAAGAGTTATTTTTTTAGACCATACGTTGGGGTAATATTTTTATCGCTACCCATATTTCAAGAACCAGTAGAGATATTGACTTCAAATAATTTCTTTGTTCAGAAAATAACATTGAAAGATGAAATGAAGATTTTCAAAAAAATGAGTAGGTAGACGCAAGTGACTTCAGTTAAATTGTATGTTATAAAATGTGACGTGATTTTATGTTTTTAAATTCCTATAATCTTAAAAAGTCAATTAACTGTTTTTTTTTTTATAAATCAAAAAAACTCGAATATCTTACGAACAACAATTGATATTAATACTAGAAGAATAATCTTAAAATACTAGAATACTAGAAGAATAATCTCAAAATTTGAAAAAAAAAATAGCGGTTTTATTAAAAACAAAAGCCTAAAAAAACACTAAATTGATTTTCGACTTGAACATCTTGGCTAAAATTAGAGATATTGCCTTAAACTGATTTTTTTTTAGAAAAATCGATGTCAATTTTTTTTCTAAAAAAAATAAGAATCTTTTAAAAATACTACGCATAATTATTAAAATATAATGTTCGTTTCGAATATATCAAAAAGAGATAAAGGTATTGACGTCAAATTTGTCCATTTCATGCAAAATGTTGCTGTTAACTCAAGATATTGTGCTTAGAAAATCCATCCGCATTTTTTTATAAAAAATAACAGCTTTAAAGAAATTGAAGCCAAACGTATTTTATCATACGCAAAATTATTTTGCTAAATTTTATTTAATTTTTTAGACGAATTCATTTGAAAACATTTTTAAAAAAACACGAGAACTTACAAATCTAAAAACAAAACTGATAGGAAATGGTTTTCGACACAAGTATTATGAGAACAAAAAAAGACATTGACTTCAAATTTTGTATCTCAGGCATAGGGCCGTATTCTCACTCGCGAGTCGCCTAAAAAATAAGCGTATATGACTTTTTCGCATTACTGTTTGCGATTCGCCAAGTTGACGTTCGCCTTAAACTTCAAAAATTTGGCGAATTGAAATGTCGTTCTATTACAATTGGCGAATCTGTCATAATCAGTCGAACTGTAATTCTTGGTGACTTTGAAAGATCACAGTTTTTATCTGACTTAAAACATATTTAAATGCGTGTTTGCTAAGCCGAAAGTATAGCAAAAATCTATGAAAAAAAATCTAGTTAAATTTTATCAAAGTAATTGTTAATTTTATTACAAACTAGAAAACCCGGCGAACTCCGTTTCGCCACAAGATGGCTCCGTTTTTTGTAACATTTCGTTTGGGGATTAAAAGATGAAGAAAAATTATTTTTTTTGTTTTATATTTGAAAAGGAAAAACTTTATTTCATTTCACAACAGTAATGAATTCATTTCGATTACAAAAATGAAGTGTAATTTATTTGAACTTCTCTAAGTAAAAAATGAAAGTGAATCTAAAGTAAACACTGAATCGAAGCGTTATACTTGTCCGCAAATTATCCGTTTCATTGAAGTGCTCTTTGGTAAACCACATTTTTGGTTTTTTGGTCTGACGTTAACACAAACAAAGCGGATAGTTTCCCAACTCGTCAACGCAACGTATAGCTGCCCATGTGAAAAAAAATGATTTTGTAAATTTATCCCGCAAGCACTAAGCGATTGGCCTTGCGACTTGTTAATTGTCATTGCGAACGCAAGGCGAACCGGAAATTGCAATTGTTTGAAGTCAAAAGGAAGATCAGTCGGAATCATTGGTATTCGAGGAATACATACATTTTCACCTGCGTACATTCCGTTAATAATGGTTGCCTAAATCAAATTGGGCATAAGTCTTTTCACCGCAAGTGGAGTACCGGTGCAAAGTCGCGGTGGATTCAAATTACGCAACATCATAATAACTGAACCAACTTTGAGTTGGAAGTTATATGGTGGAAATCCTGGTAACTCCAGAGAGTTCAAAAACTCCGTTGGATAATTTGCTACATCATCGGGATTTGTTATGGGATCAACGCATTTGTATGTCACCAAATCGCCAGCGATTTTTGATTGAATGGTGAAATTCAGTGCGTGTATACATCATTATTCTTTGCGGCGAGAATTGCTCGTTGACTTAACCAAGCACAATTTTGATAATTCTCACTAATGTTTGGGAAAACATTTTCAATAAGAACTAATTGAGAGTCTACAAATCAGCAAAAGTTGTTGGTAAGAGTAATTATTCCAGTTGTCGCATCAAATGGCACTTTTCCATTTCCAACAGCTAACAATTGTTTGGAAAATTGTGCAGCACTTTGATCATTTTGAAGTTGAACTCTCATATTAGTAGTTAGCGATAATGTTTTTACGTTATCCACAAAAGTGATGCCTTCAGGCAAGCATTCAATTCATCTGCAGGTGTTCCGCGGGGAATTACTGGCAACGTCTGCCTGAAATCGCCTGCCAACAATATCATCAAGCCGCCAAAGATGTTGTTACTTCGTCGAAGATCCTTCAGTGTGAGGTTAAGTGCTCCAAGTGATTTCTTGGCAACTTAAGCGCAGAATGTGCAGTACGACCGCCATCTAGAAGTGTTGCCGCAATTCCAGATGATGCTAACGCCAAAGCTATGTCACATCTTGATTGAATAGTGGCCAAAATCAATGAACTGACAAATGTTTTCCCTGTTCCTCCATGTGCGTCTAGGAAGAATAGACCACCAGTATTATTGTCCAATGCTTGCATTAATGTTTCGTATACTTGTTTTTGCTGTTCATTCAGCAACGGCACATTATTTCAAACGAATTCCTGCAATGTATCAACATTGTATTGCAGATCTCGATTTAATTCTTGGTTCAATGCATCGTGCATCGATCGATTTGGCGCAATCATTCCTACTTCAATCAGTAGCTTGTTGGCAATAGTCAAGCATTGATCCTCAATCAGAATCATTTCTTCATTGTAGATTTCATACGTTATTTGAAGTCGATATCTCCGACGTTTCTAGAGATATGAATGACTTAAAAAGGTTCCCAAAAGTAAGCTTTGGTTTAGAATATAGTGCCCTTGAAACGTCAAAAAAAATTTAAATTTTCAATTACACAAATCGGAACTGTTACTTAGCTCTCTATGGGAAGCTAAACGGAGTTCACCGCTTTCCTGTTGAAATTTTTCCTGAATTTTGTCTGCTATAAACCTCACGGAGCCCTAGACCTTTCCAACGAATGCAAAACCGTTTAAATCGGTTCGTGCGTGCTGGAGTAATAGCGTCAGGAAGGAAAACCCGACTTATTTTTATATAGTAGATTATCTGGTACTTCCAGTGGGTTGGAACCATCTCTTAAATTTCTCCTCAATCTGCAGATCATGATTTTTTCTTCTTTATTTGTTACTTTATCCTCGAAAAACAATTCAATGCTGCTAATCATCTTTATATTTATTTAATTTTTTTTCACAAAAAAACAAAATTCTTCAATCTGACTTTATGAATATTTATGACAATGAATGACATTTCACTTTCAGTTTTTAATGTTGGCAGTTTTGTTTTCAAAGACGAACTACGGAGTTCGCCATTGGTAATACCACCAAACTGTTAATTCGCCAAAACTATCAACTTAAGGCGAATTTTCGACTCGCGAGTGATAATACGACCCATAAAATTGTATAAATTTTGTTAAAGTTTTAAAAGAAATCGACAGACAAGCACCTGTGGGATGAAAGCTTCACATCAGTGTGGGTCGACCTCCGGCCTCTTTTAAGTTTTTCTTCGAAAATTGTTACAAAGTTTAAAATTACCCGTTTACCCGTTTTGGAGATATAGAAAAAAAAAAAAAGTTTAATATTTTTAAAAATTGAAAAATACAATTTCGACATTTTTGATCAGAAAATATTACTAAGCCAATAAAACAATTATTCACTTAAACCTATTAATTAGTTCCTGTACAAGCTTCTGAAAGAACACAAAATGTAGAAAATATTTTATTAAAATCTTCTGGTCATTTTTGAGAAAATTCGAATTTTTGATTTATGTATATTATTTAAGGTCTTTCAAAATGAAAAAAAAAAACGCTTAACGTGAATTTGCGCAAAACCTTAATTTGTTTGAATCCACTTAAAAGTTTAGTCTACAGAGACAGACACACTTTTGTCGACTTCTCTACCATCATAATGTTTGATTGAAATCTCGAGATTACATGCAATACTTGCCTTATAATTTAATTTTATTAATTTTTTGTCTTTAAGTCCAAAATGACATGACTTCTTTGGGAGTGTTAAGGACGTATAAATGAAGCTTCCCACCAAAATTTAGCTTTTTTTGGGTGAATATTTATTTTCCCTGGTCTAGTAATTTTTTTTAGTATTTAAAAAAAAAATCGTAGGCATGCGTCGTTTGATTCTTAAGTAATCAATTATCTTAAACGTCAAAGATTGAAATAATATTATGACACCTCAAATGACAGCTGAGTCTGACAGGTGTCAAAGGAAATTGCTGCCAACTTGAAAGTATTAAATGAATGATTCTATACTATGACTTAATGAAAATTATATAGTATTTGGCGTTGGTTTCCTTTTCCACCCAGAGGTAACTAAGGGTTGCTACTTTTTAAATTTTAATTTTTAAGATAATATAAAAATATATAAATATTTCAATTTTTTTGAGGTGGCATCAAAATCACTATTTTATTTTGAAATGTGTACCTATTTTAAAAATTATTTTTAGTTGAAGTAAGAATTTAAGAATTTCACAAACAAACAATATAAAATCAGCATGCATTTCGAGTTTTTATTTTAATTATAGTTTAATTAGTTTTTAATAAATCCAGCTGTGATCGTTATTTGTTCCAATATACCTTGGCCTAAAAATAACTCACATCCTAAATGAATAAATAAATATTTTTGTCATCAAAAAATATATATCACTCCATTTATTTATTTTTGTTGATATCTCCAAAATGTTTGCTACCTCCAAAGGTATACTCTATACTCAACTCATACTCAGCTCACACATTCGTGATGTTGAAAATATGAAAAAACAAACCAAAATGAAATGAAATAAAACTAAAAAATTTTGCATCTATAGAAAGAGGATAAAAATTCATATAAATCTACTTCCCTTTTCAGTGGCTTTTTGATTTATAGGATATTTTTATTTGTTCCTTTGGCTCTGTGCAGGAACGATACGAGCTGGTATAAACTTTCGAATATGTACTATACCTATGTTAAAATAAGTGATGGTTTGTGCTGTATTTTCGATAAACTATTACTGTAAAAAAGGATCCATATTCTGGTTGAATGTAAAATGTTCAGATTTTTTTTTAATATCAGTTGTGTTATAAAAATAAAGGTAAATAATCTATACATAAAAATGTTCTGAGTTTATTTTAAATTTAATTAATTTCTTTGAAATACATTTTTTAGAAAAAGAAACATTATTAATTTGTTTTTAATAAAATATCCGATTCATTTACTTTGTTAAAATTATTACTCAATGGTTTTGTGTTTCTAAAATCCAATTAAATACTCACGAGTCCCTTTGTACCTATAAACTAGACAGTGTTTTTTTAGAATTATTATTTGATGATAAATATTTTGAGATAATAATATTTAAACAAAAAATGATATTTTTATTATTTACTATGTTGAGAAACTAACTAGGCTTATAGCATTTTTTAATTCGTTATGATTTGAAATGACTTTATAATAGCTAAAAATTATTTTAAAGAGTTTTCCATCTGAGGTTTTATTTTCAATAGCCTTGGCATTTGACAATTAAAAACTAAGACCCTACTAAAAATGGAACGTTTATCTTCAGTAATCCATTAAAAGTGTCAAAATTTACTACATAAATGGCAAAAGTACGTTTTAAAGCAGCCATAGTCTCCATTTGTTCTTAACCTTCGTACTCGGTTTTCATTTTAGAAATCATTAACTTGTCCTGAAAAGTTGTAAAAAGTAAAACTTTTGTACCGGTTTTCACGATGACTCAAAAAGTATTAGACTGTTACAAGTGACAGTTTTCAAGTCTTATACAGTTTGAGTCATCGTGGAAACCGGTACAAACATTTTACTTTTCAGGACAAGTTCATGATTTTTAAAATGGAATCCAAGTACTTAGGATAAGAACAAATGGGAGAATATCGCTGCCTAAGCCCGTAGTGTTGACGAAACCCCAGGTTTTCGATTTCCTGTATTTGGAATTTTTCCCTATTGTTTTTCGTCATTGTGCAAGTTCTCTTTCTGTTTCTGTTCTGATTTTTGAATCTGTATCAAAAAACTTATTAACTAAATATAGACCAATAACTAAACTTACTGTTGTTCCAAAGCTTTTAGATAGCCTTGTTCAAGATAAATTTGAATCGATCAAAAAGCAACATGTTAGTAAATATCAACATGGTTTTTGGAAAGGTAGGGCTAAAAATTCTAATCTAGTAGAATTCACAAATTTTGTCATTAACACTCTAAACAATCGAAAACAAATTCATGTGATTTACACAGACTTTGCAAAAGCCTTTAGTAGGCTGAATTTACATATTCTCTTAGAAAAACCTCAAGCGTATGGCTTCCATGAACTTGGTCGAAAACAGTATGTGATGAACGGTAACGTTTTCTCAAAAGAGATTAAGGTTACTTCTGGTGTTCCAGAAGGTAGTCATATAGGTCCTTTATTATTTTAACTTTTTATTAATGAATTTTTGAATCTTCTTTAAAATTCTCATTGCCTTAATTATGTATGCGGATGACATAAAGTTCTTATTTTAGATTTCTAACTGAAATGATTGTTTTTTGCTTTAAAATGATCTAAATTCATTTATCGACTGGTGCAAGTCAAATGATTTGTTGTTAAATGTTGACAAGTGTGCTTGTATGCCTAAAATAGAACTTTGTTAAATATAATTCCATTAATTCATATAATTCATTAAATAATTTGCCGTAACAAGTTGTCGAACAGTTCAAAGACTTGAACTTTATTAACTTTAGAAAGGAAGTTATAGTAATTGGTCCGATTTGTCGAATTGACAATTTTGACATTTCTCGACGTTTCAAGGTCCCTAGAGTCGAAATAAAAGGTTTTTAGGAAGATGACTGCGCGTGCGTGTGTAAGTACTTTCGTACGTCCGTACGTTAGCGACGTTTTTTCGTCGTCCATAGCTCAAGAACCAGTAGAGATATCGACTTTAAATACATTTTGTTATACAGATAATAATGCAGAAAGATGCAGAAAGGGCTCTCACAAAAATTGAGTGGGTGTTTTTTTACCATAGCAGTTTAAAAAAGAGGTCAAAATTTTCACTAACACTAAATATCTCACGAACCAATAACGCTAGAGACTTGAATTAAATTTTTTATTATATATTGTAACCTAATACCAAACAAATATATTTTTGGAAACTGAAAAAAAAAAATTGTCACCTCAAAAATTTTACGAATAAGAAATGGTTTTATCTCCAAAACAATTTTGTGCAACGAAGAATAAGGTTTTTGATATCAGGTAAAATTTTGAGAAAAATCGAATTTACAGTTTTTTTTATAAAAAATAAAAACATAAAAAAACATTACTCAAAGTTGGTAAAAATTGATTTTCGACTCCAATATCTTTTTGAGATTATGGCTTCCAACTAATTTTATCTTATAAGAAATATTGTTTTTAACATTCGGTAAAATTTTGAGAAAAATCGAATTGACTGTTTTTTTACAAAAAATAAAAACCTAAAAAAAATTAATAAAAGTTAGTAAAAATTGATTTTCGACTAAAATATTTTTTTCCAAATTTTAAGACATTGGCTTTAAATTAATTTCATTTTTTTTTTAAATATTGTTGCCAACTTATAGTAACATTCTGAGAAAAATCGAATTGACAGTTTTTCTTACAAAAAACCGAAAACCTAAAAAAAAATCAACCAAAGTTGGTAAAAATTGATTTTCGATTAAATATCTTTTCAAAACTTTGAGATATTGCAATTAAACTACTTTTATATTTCAAAAAATATTGTTGTCAACATTCAATAAAATTTTGAAAAAAATCGAATTGACAGTTTTTTTATAAAAATTAAAAACCGATAAAAATTTAAAAAAAGTTGTTAAAAATTGATTTTCGACTAAAATATCTTTTCAAAAATTTGAGATATTGGCTTCTAACTAATTTTATCTTATAAGAAATATTGTTTTCAACATTCGATACAATTTTGAATTTACAGTTTTTGTTACAAAAAATAAAAATCTAAAAAAAAAAACAGTACTAAAACTTGGTAAAAATTTACTTTCGACTCAAATAGCTTTTCAAAAATTAAAAATATTGGCTTCAAGCTTATTTTATTTCTCAGAAAATATTGTTTTCGATATTCAGTAATTTTTTATAAAAATCCAACAGTGCGTTTTTTTCATAAAAAAATAAAATCTACAAAAAATAGTACGCAAATTTGGTAAAAATTGATACATATAGATAAACTTTTAAGCAAGACAAATCGACAAACGGGATGGGAAGTTATCAGTGTAGGTCGCATCCCAGCCTCTTTTTTTATATTTTATATTTGATTTTAAATTACATACTAATTACATTGTATCCAAAGCAGATTTTATACTTGGATTCATCAAAAGAAACTCATTGGAATTTAAGGACTCTTAACGATTAAATCTTTAAACTGCAGTATAGTGGAGCTCTACAACTGAGTTTAATAGATTTGCCCTTCGAAATATTTTTGAAAGCAATATAGAAGGTTTCCATCATTCTTATAATTCGAAATGCCTATTACTAGGAATAAAGACTCTTGAGTTGAGAAAAAAATGCATAGTGTAATGTTTATTCGTGATATTTTGAGTTCAACCATTGATTGTGAGAGTTTGCTAAACTGCTTGCATCTGCATGCTCCATCAATTTCCTTAAGAGGCAGACCGCTCTTGGCAATCAATTGGCAATTGATACGCTATATGGACAACGTGAATCGATTTCTGCAGTTTGTAATTTATTTTTTATAAGAAAGCACCATACTTCTCAATATTTTAAATCAATGGGTTGAAAATTGTCTGAGTAATGGGTCCGGCAACTTTAGAAAATGTAGAATTTAGATAAACGCGTTTCATTTTTTTAGTTTTAACAAATCAATAATAATTTGTCAATACTCTTAATAAGTTAATTTCAAATCCGAGTATTTTAATGTTTTCCTAAGGCATAATATATTTTGGCACAACAGTTTTGAAGTCCTAGAAAACAAATGAAAAATTAAAAAAGAAACGATGATTTTTCAAATATTCTATAGTGACCCAAGGCCTTAAACCACCCTCACCGCCTTAAGCTTTAGCAAAAGCAAAAGATTTAACTTTATATACATTGAAAAAAGAAATCCCATTGTGTCATTTTGATTGCCTTAAATTGACCATTTAATCCGTGATTTTAATTATTAAAATCACACTTCATTGCTTTTGCGCTTGCATTAAATCAACCACCATCATTTTTCATATTATTCGTTGTGTG